>JAJNNV010000098.1:0-94051 GCA_022544895.1 Biscogniauxia sp. FL1348
TCGTTCGGGAAACAGGCATTGCGGATGTCCGCATTCTGGAGAGCTTGGTACTGAACAGACCAGTGATAAGTAGAGGCTGAACGCAGTCACAATTCCGAAATACGTATGTAGATAGCACATTTCATTTTTCAGGCTTGTCTGGTTGGCCTGGTCTTCAGGCATTGGAGAAGAGTTGTGGCAGATGACTTCATTCATATGCTTGGTAGAACAAGTCCCAGAACCTTATAGTAGTGTCAAGAGCAGTCTCTCGAGTTCTTGAATGCTGAAGGTGAGAGCACATTTTTCTAGGTTAGTGAGAGAGGGAAATCCGGCTATGGTGTCCATCAATGGCTCCATTATCTGCCGTCCCTAGACTCCATCTTCTCCAACGACCCCTGAACTTTGCTTCTTGGACAGATACATACGAGGTCTAACAACGTACTACCAACTTTTCAGGCGCCTTCTTGTTTTCCCCCGTACTCGGGGGCCAATATTTGGATTGTTCAATTGCATTGGGCCTCCGCCTAGTGTCAGGATACAACCCGTAGGCAGATACAAACACCACCATACGTTCCCTTAGAAGTCAGCTATTTGAAAAAGTCTAACACATATGCCACCTATGTTGGCCTATATGCTACTCCGGCTGGCTACCTAGGCCTTAAGAAGAAAACATATCTAAGTGACTAATCGCAACACCTAAGTATCAGATTACAGCAACATCCGGCCCAGGCTTCATATAAGTGGACATAGCGGGCATAAGCTTTACAGCCTCTATAGGTAAGACAGCGGTTGAATGGAATGCGACTTGGGAGGAGATCGGGAGCAGCACATCGGAAAATGATGTTACTAGGTAGGATGTAGGTCAGGTCACTTACAAGATGGTTAAGCCTCGGGAGTTGGAAGATACACTACAGTACCTACGGGGACATCCCGCAAGTCTGCCGAGGCTTAACCGTGATCCACTTACCGTAAGCAGCAGCATGGGCGTGTATCTGCCCGCGTTCATTGGCTGTCCGTAATCCATCTAGCTCCATTTTCCCTGTCAACATATTGCCAATGCTGGGCGAGACACCAAGCGGCCTAATGTTCCTTTCTTGGTAGTTCCAATTCAAACGTCGACATTGAACAAAGACTCTGGTTTCCGAGTAGATGCTGCCTTATATCTATATATAAATACCTAAGTACTTTTAACATACATGTAACTATTATCAAGTCATTGATTCTTCATAGGCAATGATTTAACCTAGCTAAGTTAGTCACCTACCTATGGTATATCAATTGATATCAATAATCACCTAAGGTTAGCTTTGTTTTATTGATTGATCAATCAATGCATATTAGATTATTAATGCAACGCGAGTTTGAGACAGACTGTTGGACGATAAAGGCACCGTCCACTGACAACCTGCAATTGGAATTTCCAAGATTAGGAGGGGGTTTCTTCCGTCTTGACGTCAATGACCGACTTACGCGTGTTTGTTGACGTTACTCAAAAAAACAAGTCTTACGTCAACTCGATACGCATAATTCTCCATTGCGGACAACGTAATTATGGGAAGGGAGAATGTCAAAATCTGATATGTACTTACTTAACTTATGTTATACTACTAGTATTTAGACTCAATAATGCTGAGGTACAAACCTACCTATCTTCACACCAGACATACACCAGCACACTAAACATGTCAAAGACTTAATTATCCATGCCAACTGCACCACCACCATCATAAGCGCTCGGCGTACTTATTTCAAGTCTCCCTACACCAAACTTACTAAATTCGACAACCCTAGGTATCTTTTACCATTTCATCTCACGAAGCTTCAAGTTTGCCTATCTGCCTATTCATCGACTTAATACCTATCCATCCCCAACCATGCCCGGGCTCAAGATAAAAAAGGTAAGCCAGACCACTTCAGAAAACCCATCCCACTAGGTTAGGGGTAATCCCCCCCCCCTTACGCACGCCCCCTATTAACAAGACACCCCTCTCTCGCAGGTCGGCATGCTAGGCGTCGGCAGCATGGGCGCCATGCTCACCCTTCTCATGGCCGAGCGGGGCTACGAAGTCTACTTCTTCGACCCAAGTACGTGCTACCTTTACCCCCTATCCCCCTATAAAAAACCCCCTCACTAACCCCCCTCCCCCCCTATCCAGATGAGAAAAACATGACGACCCTAACCCAGCAATCGCGCAGCATCCAGCTCTCCACCCGCGTCCACCCCAGCCCAAGCTACGCCGCGGTCTGCGCGTCCCTCCCCCCGCCGCGGGTCCTCCTGCTCAGCACCCCGCACGGCAGCGCGGCCGACGCCTGCGTGGCGGCGGTGGGGCCCCGCCTGTCGGCGGGCGACGTGGTGATCGACTGCGGCAACGAGCACTGGGCGGCGACGGAGCGGCGGCAGCAGCAGGCGCTGTTCTCGGGGGCCGGGGCGCGGCTGGTGGGGTGCGGGGTGTCGGGGGGGTACCAGAGCGCGCGGGCGGGGCCGTCGATGGCGCCGGGGGGCGACGCGGGCGCGCTCGACGCCGTGATGCCTTTTCTGCGCACGCTCGCCGCGCGCGACGGCCGCGGCCGCCCGTGCGTCGCGCGCGTCGGCCCCGGCGGCAGCGGCCACTACGTCAAGATGGTGCACAACGGCATCGAGCAGGGCATGATGGGCGCCGCGGCCGAGGCCTGGCTCCTGCTCACGCGGGGGCTGGGGCTCGGGCACGACGAGGTCGGGCGCGTGCTGCGGCGGTGGAACGACGACGCGTCCAGCCCGCTGCGCGACTGCTTCCTCATCGCCATCGGGGCGGACGTCGAGCGCGCCCGGGACGACGACGACGACGACAGCGGCGAGCACGTCGTGTCGGAGGTCCGCGACACGGTGGTGCAGGACGTGGACGAGGAGGAGGGCACCGGGGTGTGGGCGTGCGAGGAGGCGATCGCGCGGCACGTGCCGGCGGCCTCGATCGTCAGCGCGCACCTGTTCCGGTGCGCATCCGCGGACCTAGCCCGGAGGCAGAGGAACCGGCAGTCTGCGAGCGGCGGCGTCCGCGGGAGGGCGCTCTCGATCGGGCCGGAGGAGCGGGAGCAGTTCATCGAGGCGCTGCGCGCGGCGACGTACTTCTGCTTCCTGGCGTGCTTCGCGCAGGGCCTCGACCTCATCCGGCAGAAGGACAAGGACCGCGGCTGGGGGCTGGACTACGGGGAGATGCTGCAGCTCTGGCGCGGGGGCTGCATCATCCAGGCCGAGCACATCGCCGACGTGCTCGAGCGGCTGTTCTCGCGCCCCGACCACGACCCCGACGACATCCTGTCCAACCCCGAGGTCGGCCACGAGCTCGCCCGCTGCTTCCCCGCCGCCAAGCAGGTCGTCCTGCGGGCCGTCGAGGCCGACCTCTTCGTGCCCGTCCTCAGCCAGACGCTCGAGTACTACAAGTACGAGACCTCGACCGAGCTGCCCACCCAGTTCATGGAAGCCCAGCTCGACTACTTCGGCCAGCACATGTTCGAGCGGAAGGACGACCCGGTCCGCGGGCCGCACAAGGGGCACCATCACTACGAGTGGAAGCCGGCTAAGGGGGCATCCGACGAGTAGGTAAACAGACAAAAAAAAAACCAGAAGCCTTCTATGTATGTAATTAGCACAAGCACAAGTAGTAGATAAAAACCAGGCTATCGAAACCAGCCAGTTTCGTGTAATCGTATAAAAAAAACGATTCCCTCCCCCGCAACGAATGATTCTGATTCTTGTCCTGCAATTAGAAAGTTCGCAGTATGGAATATTGATCCGTGTATATTGGCTATTGTGTACATTAATAAAGTAATAACCTCAATTGAGGCCCAGCACAGGTAAAAAAGCTCTATCCATCTAAGCTCTAACCTTCCCCCTTACCCTCTTCAATGTTATCCCTAAAGCTCTAGTCGTCCGAGATATTAAAACCCTCTTTCATTTCACACGTCATCAGCACATAAAAGCCCTTGCGTACCTGATCTTTCCAACCCACTCATAAAGTTTCGTTTTCGTCCCCTCTCTCAAGTTGCGCACGTAATAAAATGTTCGAAGCTGAAGATCCGGGAGTTCCGATCCGTTGCGAAATATGCGCAACCCCGTGCAACAACAAAGGGCGAGCTGATTATTAGGTACTTCGTTCGTATTATTAATTTCCGTTCATGATGGCCTCAGAGCCTATGAGCGATGATTCGTATGTATGTGACATAACAAGAAATATGCAGAGGCCTCGAACCCCCCACGTTTCCGTAGGTTTCGCTGTTCCTCAAATGCTGAAAGTCGTTGCCCAGCCGTCCAAACTCCTGTAAGTGCTCTCCCCTTTTCATACGTATTATCTACACATCAAACGCCGACTTTTTTCGGCCGATACCCGTCATAGTCTTGTCAATGAATACCTCGTCACCAAATGAAAGGTCACTAATACAAAGGTTGAATGGTCGCGGCTGCGGTACTCTGCAGCGCCCGGTTCGAGTCGATGCCGGACGGTGCCCAAAAAAGGCACCCCAACATGCTGTATGAAACCTTGAGGGTTTTACGCCTTTCGGGATCGGGGCGTGCTGGACTTGTTGAACCCACTAGCCTTACCATAAGCAGGCGAAGGAACAGTAGCCACAACATGAGGATCAGGCAGAGGAGCCTGAGACATGCGTCGAAGAGTCTTGCGCGTGCTAGGCGCCTTGTGGTTCTTCTTGTAGGTGGCGATGTAGAACGAGATGAAGAGGACCAGGTACGAAGTCAGAGTGCCAATGCCGGCAAAAGCGGCAAACTCCTCTCCAGCGCATTGGCCTGCATTCGGCATCCAGGTGAAATATGTAGAAGTGAAGTAAGTGTAGGATGCGAAGTAGACGAAACCTAGCGAAGCTAATTAGCCATTATGGTCTTCCCAGCACATTACGTTATTTCGTCAAGTGGGCAACATACCAAGATCAATGATGAACTGGATGATCTGCAGGCGGGTGACCCATTCCTTCCACCAAATCCGAACGCCCCGGGCACTCTGGAAGTAGTACCAGTACATGACGACATGGACAAGGAGGTTGAGGTCAATGACAACCCACGAGACCGAGGTGGAACCAATCAACTGAGTGTAGCAGAGGAACGCGGTCGCACCGTGGTGGTAGCAGTGGAGGAAGGCTAGGTAAAACACAAGTCAGGACGCGTCATTTTGAGAGCAGGACGTAAGCCAGCAACACTCACTCAGCTTCTTCTTCTTCAAGAACAAAAAGACCGTATCCAAAAGCTCGAGGTATTTGGTGAGATAGTTCAACTACACGCAAGTTAGTTCCCAGTGGCAGACCAAGGGGGGGGAGCCAATGTCTTCTCCGTGGACACGTACATAGTACAGGACAACCATAGGCTGGGTCCAGCCACCGTCATGATCGCAAATAGCAAAAAAGATGCCGCGGCGAACAACCGTCGGCAGGACTTGCTCGATAAACAGAGCCAAAAGAATGGCGCTGATAGCGGTGAGGTAGAAGTTATGGATCAAGAACAGCGCCTTGAGCTTGAAAGGCTCGCGGTTGCGCATCCACTCCCGGCCACCGAAGATGATGGTGTAGTATATGACGATGAAGATGGAGGTCTCCTTCAATGTCGACATGGGAGTCTTGCCGACAACGAATCTAAAGTCCTCGGCGGGATAGCCGGCAAAGAACTCGAAAGCCTTGCTGAAAATGGGCCATAATGCCACGCCGAAGGGCCGATCGAGAGTTGGGACGGGAAGGGATTCCCAGAGGGCAGCGGGAGTAGGCGAGGCCATCTTTGCGCAAACTACTCGACGATAGATTTAATTGAAGACCCGTGAGGACGCGCAGAGAGGCTGCTGACGCGGGGAGGGGGGGGAGGAGGGAGGAGGAGAGGGAGGAGAGGGAGAGAAAGAGAGATGACACGGGTTGAGATAAAGGAAGAAGAAGAGAAGGAGAAGAAAGATTTTCTGTGAAGGAGTGACACGAAAAGGAAAAAAAGGAAACGCGAGCCAGGATTAGATGTCAAGATCCCTGCGACCCATTCGGCAAACCAAGAGAAGAGAAGAAGCGGAACAATCGCGATTGCTGAATTCTGTTGAACTCCGGTGACGAAGCAACCTACGTAAATAGGAAAAAGCAGAAACAGAAGAAAAGTGGTAGTAGGGGAAAGAAAAGAAAAAAAAAAGAAGAGAGGGAGAAAAAGAAAAAAGTCAAGAGGGAGGATAATTAAACTTAGGATGCCAACAAAAGGAGAAGACCATCCATTATTTTTTTTTTCTTTACTGTCATCTACTTAGGTAGGTACTTAGCAGTACACTAAGAATCCAATGGGCAGGGATAAGGGATCCCTGGTCAAAGATCACAGATTATCGGGCTATCGGGACTCTCGGCTTCCACTAACGCGGTTTGTATCCCCTTACGTACTACCGCCTTTTTTGGGTAATCGGACACCTTGGCACAAGACTTTTTATCACAGCAACGGGGGGGTAACTGTAAATCATCCGGAGTAAAAGTCACAGGTAATAGCATAAACCAATTAAATGATAAGGTTCACAAGGGTAACATAAGCTTACGTACGGTTATGTAGATCATACGCATATTTTTTGTTACGAACTAATTAAAACAGTCTGGTTTCAGATAACCTCTCGTTGCTGTAGCAAAAAGTCTTGTGCCAAGGTGTCCGATTACCCAAAAAAAGGCGGTACCTATTAGGTAGCAGTGTCAGGCACTTGAGCGTAGTATACACCTGAGTCGCTAGGACCTTACCTACCTACCTACCTTTTCCTACCTACCCTACACCGTTCAGGTACACAGGCCATTAACATGCAGTCTAGCGACCGGAGACCCCGCTATAAAACCCATGCACATGTCCACAGTTGTGTAGCGCACCCCGTCCCAGACGGCCAATCAGAAATTGGAGAAATGGGCAACTTCGTCCTTTTCGAGCTGACTTTTATATGCACACATAAACTGTAAAAGTAGCAAAGACCGGGGTGTTGAGGTGCCTAGGTACTTCTTATTAGTAAACAAAAACAATCACCACATTTCTAGTCGCATCAATCTGTTTGCAACTTGTAATACTACTACTTACCTACTACATACTTAGTAGTATTATACATTATGTTGAGTCTCCTGTTGTCAATTCAACTTGAAAGGGCAGACAATAATAGGTAAAAGGTCACGGGTGTGTTGGACGTCCGTGATGAGCCCTTGTCATACGTCATGTTGTACCTCACTTTCGCCTGTTACGGTTCTCTGGTCTCTCTAACTTACCCAGCATCCCCTGACGGGAAAAGGCTTGACTTTTTTTTTCGACCGCGGCCAATCTCTGGAGACCATCTATGGAGTAGCATTGAGATCCGTTTTTTGTCACAAGGCGCCTTTTTTTTTTCTTTTCTCTCAAACCCCATCACCCACAGGATGGAAATTTCGGCAAGTTCTTTAGTAAACCCACGCAATTGGGAAACGTCTCGGGACGATTATCGTTCCCTAAACTCCGAGAGATTGAAACACGCTCCCCTCCTCCCCCCCCCCCCCCCCCCCCCCCGGCTCTACGGCTGGTGTCAGGTGCATATATGTGTATGTGGCTAGTTTCGTGGCTCAACGGCGTTTACTTCTACCTAACTTTCCTACCTAGGTAGGTAGGTACATAGAGGCCACGTATCGCCAATTCCCGTCCGCCAGTTCTGAACCTCGGCCCTCGCTATTTGGCTTGACGCGCCAACGCGCCTTCGAACTTGACCAGGTACATCGTTAATAAAATCCTTCCCCAATCTATCACATGTCACCAGACGCGACTAAAATCTGTTTCATTTTATTTTCATGCACCTTCCGGGCATAACATAAGTAGTATCAAGTTAAAGGCTTCAAGTTACTTCAATTACCCAGTGTCAAGTAAGTTGAGGTACCTCAAGCTAGGTCAGTCTGTCTTATGTCTAGTGTCAACTACTTACCTAAGACACCTGCTCGGATTCCATGCATCCGTTGAAGTTGTGCATCTTATAGTCACTGCCACGATTCTTTAGCAAGACGGTTCACTTTTCCTATTATTACTACTTACCTAATTAACATAAGGTAGGTAGATCAATACCCCCCATCAATACTATTGACCGCCTTCTTAACCCCAATAGTCAACTATTTTGGTTAATTAGGTAGGTAGGCTAGCAACCTAAGTAGTTACTGATAGATTCATATAGATACTCATTCCCAGATTCCATATATCAATATACACCTAACCTAAGGTTATACCAGCTGTGTAATGTTTCTACACGCATTGGCAAGTCTAATGGCTATCTAGAATGGGTACCTCCACGGCCTACCTAGGCTACCCTATCGAGTAGGTTCCTATATGCAACATTGTCTAGGTCACACAGTTTGGGTGATCACGAAGCATGGGAAGCCTGTGTAACTGACTACCTCCGCTCTCTATGCAGTGGCAAGCAAGTATAACAGGATTTGAGGCTTCACTTTCGGTGTGTTGACTTCATCTACCCTGTAATCGCCTCCTTCTCATACATCCCTCGATAAAAAAAAAGACAAGAGGCAGTACACCGCAGTACGCCTCCTCCCCTCCTCCGAGAAACAAGGAGCCTATTCTCAAGCATCAAGAACAGTATCGTAAATGCAGTTCAAGTTCCCCACGCAACAACATCGTAATTACCCTAAGTCATCCAACCTAGCTCGTGATAAGAGTGACAGGTTGAGACATGACAATAGCCCTAGAAGGCAACCTCAAAGGTTGGCATTCAATCTTTTTATACCACGGAACGAGACGTCGAGGCAGACCTAGGCATGTACATGGTGCCCTAGAAGTATATTATCCGTAGTAGATACTAACGTGATATAAGAAGGGTGGCATATATGAAGATTATCTCCAAGACTTTTTGAGACACGGGACTGTCGTCATACCCCTAGCTCCCGAAGTCTAGTTTGCCGGGGTTTCAGTTTGAAGACATTGATGAATGTCAATATGCGCTTCCCCTACTGATATGCCTAGTTGAGAGGGAGTTTCAGTCCTCTGCTTTAGATCACATGATATACTTCAATGTCTGTAAGTAGATGCTCCTTAGGGATTCCCCCATCTGCGACAAGATGTAAGGGACCCAATATTCTCTAGGTTCAAGATAGAAGAAGTTACACAACGGATCAAATTGGGGGAAATACATTAGGAATGCGTCCATGACAAGCCGGTGTCCGAATGCAGGATGATAGGGGTTGAAGTCTCGAGGCAAGGCGAGGAAATGGCAACATCCAAAATAGCCTGACTCGGTAGATGTAAATAAATATACACAACACTCATTTCTGCTGTTGCTACAGGTGAGATTTGCATGACGAGGAATGCTCTCTGCTCTAAGCAGAACCGACTTCTGATACATTGATAACCCCCCCCCCCCCCCCCCCCCCCCCCCCGCGCGAGAAGCAAGGAGAGCGATGCACCAGCAACTTCCGTCTGACTGGTCTGGTGTATCAAAACAAAAGGAAGGATCGATAAATGGAACTTCAATTAGACAAACTGGTGGAACGAAACAGGGAACATCAATGAAAAGGGGAATGCGTAGGTCTGGTATGCACGAGTTGACTGACTGGTAACACACAGGTAACCCTTTTTTCACTTACACCAGACGGTCGAATATCTCGAGTCAAGTCGCTGGGGTCTATCGATATGGCCGATGTTTAAAAATTGGGTAGGTTTAGTTCCAGTCCTGGACGGGAATACCTGACATTGATACCTCAAGCTACATTGATACTCCGTACTGGCGATATACTTTTACCAGCCCCACTAGCACTCTCCGATATTTATACTTCAATGGAGAAAGACAGATTGGAGGCTCGCGTAGACATTCCCGCGTTTATCACGTCTCTTTTCCTTACCTACCTAGATATTCAGGTATATTTTGAAGGGTGAGAGGATGTAAATGGTTAACATTGAGATGCTTTTTTAATTTTAATTTTATCAAAAAGTTCCCTATTCTGCCCTATGTTAGGTAAGTATTATTTTATATGGTTAAGTACTTCCATATACTAACTACGTACATAAGTACTAAGGTAAAGGGGTATCTCGAAGGTTAAGGTTATTTAGTTAAGTGACACAATGAGGGGGAATGACGTTCAAAAACATCAATAATAGGTATAAGCTAGGAGGTAGGCACTTCCATGGAGGTAAGTAGGTATACTCCCGTAATCGTACAGCAAATTGATCTTTTGGAAGGTGGGGTTATAGTGTATAGACCAAGGAAAGCTTGGGCCACAAGAGGTTAAGTCCATTTTTTGATCGGGTTCTGCTGCCCAATCACGGGGTGGTGGATTGTGAGCGAGCTTCCTTTTCTCCAGCCACGATCATTCGATGACAATCTCTCTCTGCATTTTTTCTTTGCGAAAAACCACTGACACCCTACCACCCCCCCAAAAAAACAAAACCCCCCCGCCCTCCGAGCTTTTAATCCACCCCCTCCGAGTCCGAGCCGTCTACGATAACACAGACAACAACAAGTCAACGAACCATCTCCGCTCTACCTCGACCTCCCCCTCCCCCCAATCCGCGCCATGTCTTCCACATGCCTCCTCAGAATTGCCGCACGCGGCCCCTCCAAGACGTTTTTCCGCGCAAACCGTCCGGTGAATCCCACCCGGTCCAGTGCCTCGTTCGTCCCCGGTCTCGTTGCCGGTTCGACCCTCAACTTCAGCACCTCGGTCGCCCGCCGTTCGGGCCACGAGGCCGAAGAGACCTTTGAGGAGTTCTCTGCCAGGTAAGAGAACACACGCAGCCGTCGGAGGAGAGGAGAGAAGGGGACGAGGGGAGTTGACTTGACTCGACTTGACTTGAGCACCATTTGGGAGTCGAGCCGAACCGAACCGAACCCGATCGGCGTCCTGGCATCGTACCACTCGTGCATCGCGCTCTAGTGAGAAGCTTCAACACAACTCAATTGACCTCGAGCCTGGTGATAGAGCTTGACCAGAGGCTAACCTGCATTTCTTGTACAGGTACGAGAAGGAATTCGACGGTGTGCAAGATGTCTTTGAGCTCCAGGTTCGTCATCTTTCTTTTCTTTTTTTCTTCTTTTTTTTTTTCGTAAATTTTTATAGCTCGCTGTCTCGTCGGGCCTCAAATCCGAATTGCGATCCAACCCATACCACCCAACCCACCAAGACACAGACACAGGCAAAGACAAAAAACACTTAACATGTTACCATCTGATCCAATTGCACGACTAACATGGTTCTCTTCTCTTCCCAATCCAACAGCGCAACCTAAACAACGCCTTCGCCTACGATCTCGTCCCCTCTCCCACCGTCCTCCAGGCCGCGCTCAAGGCCGCCAGAAGAGTCAATGACTTCCCCACCGCCGTGCGCATTTTCGAGGGCATCAAGGCCAAGGTCGAAAACAAGGGTCAGTACCAACAGTACCTTGACGAGCTAAAGCCCCTGCGAGAGGAGCTCGGCATCCTGCTGAAGGAGGATATGTACCCCGAAGAGGCCAAATAAATTAGACATCTGGCCCACGACCCGCCGTCTCCGGCAATCAGGTAGGCCGGCATGCGTGCAAGAGGAAGCGAGCAAGCGAGCGACCGAAAGGCCTACGTCAGACGAGACCCCATAATGGACGGGTTACCAGGTGCAGAAGCTAGGTGCAATGGAGGGGGGGCATAACCGAACACCATGGGATGCATCCCCTCATACGTGTATATGTTTTCTTTACTACCTTACTACTATTAGAAAAGCAGATCGGGAGGGCAAGGGAACATTGGGGCGGCGGCAGGCAGGCAGGCAGGCAGGCAGCATGGTTGACGATAGAGATGCGAGAGGCGCCCGTTTCTTTTGTCGTGTAAAGCACCCAAACCAGAGAGACTCATAACTCAACCGGCAAATGATCCATTCCTCCTCCATCTTTTTTTAAAACATTTCTCTACTACTTCTTCGCACCATTACCCGTAGTAAGCCACCAAAAGGAAAAAAAGGAAACGAAAGGAAAGAGAAAAAAAAGTGATGTCTTGACCCAACCTAAAACATTGTAACGAGTCGAGACAACAGAGCACACAGCTCAGCTTTAGCACTCTTTGCTAAATAAATTACGTATTTACAGGTCCCTAGGTAATTTGCTTTTTGCTACTAGAGGGACGGGAAGGCTAGCTGGCGATCCGCTCTTCGGCCTATGTACTACGGTAGTAGTAGTAAGTAGTAATGGTAGTAGTTACTTTTAAGAGCATTGATCCATTTTATTTTATTTTATTTTATTTCTTGTTATCTCGACGTCTATCCCCTGTCCGTTTAACTAAGGTACGTATATGTGTAGGTAAGGTAGGTAGGTTAGTTAGAGAAAAAGATCGTACTGTAGGTAACATCAAATACCCGCCGAAGTCGAGTCACAGGGTAACGGAAGTAAGTATCGAGGTTACTTGACCGTTACGATAGTTAAGTAACATTTGATGACGGGAGTACCTAAGGTTAGGTAGAACATTGAAGCGAGGAACATTTGATGTAACCTAGAAGAAAATATTGGGATGGATGGGATTTAGGAAGTAAGTATCAAATGTAGGTATGTGGGTAGGTACTGCATTGTAGATTAGGTAGATGCTATCAATGTACAACATTGGATCCAAACCTTCTCTCAGGACACACACATACACACACACACACACACACACACACACCCTCTCTCTCTCTCTCTCTCTCTCTCTCCTTAACACAGTATAGAGATAGACAAATAATTTATAGTTAAGGCAAGAGGCATGTATACTATATATCTATTTACCTACCCAACTCACCCTTTTCTCTTTTCTCTCTCTTCTCTCTTTCTCTTTCTCTCTTCTGTCTTTTTGTCTTTCTCTAAAACCTTAGGTAACTAAACCTTGATTCGTCATTTATATCTATTGATATTCAACGCTGAGGGAACACTTAAAACACCAGGAGGACATCATTTCCTTGCCTTTTCCTCCCTCCCCCTCCCCAAAAAAAGGAATTCTCCCCTTTCCCCTCTTCAACCGATCTCAAATAAGGAGGGGGCAGTGGGGACGTTCGGGCTTAGTGCAGATAATCTCACATCCTTCCTCTACTCCTATTCCCCCTCGTCCTCTCCTTGGGAGAAATAAAGAAAGAAAAGAAAGAAAAAGGAGGAAGTAGGTAAGGATCGATACGATGATAATAGCAACGAGATAAAACAAAAGGAATTGAATAAAACAAAAAGAGGAAAAAAAGACGGTTGATGTAAATAGCATGCTTTCGCTTTCCTACCAGACCAGACCAAGACGCCGTCATAGTGCTCTCTTTCCCTCAAATCCATATATTCCTCCTTCCCATACACCCACCCCACCCGTCCATCCACCCATCCATCCATCCATCCATCCGGGGGTCCATTCATTTGTTCATCCATGCTGTACATCAGTACAGGTAGGCTCAGATCTCAATATTACATGTCTCGGAATGAGAATTCCCCAACCATTGGCAAGGCCTTAGGGCGAGGGGGGAAATGGGAGGAGCTAGCTGTTCAGTCCCTCATCAATAGTAGACTGTCAAAACCCCATATAGTCTGGTCTTACTGGAACCTTCCATCCCGCAGGTGCGCGTACCGGTGACTACTCCCCGCTGGCTGATTGAATAGCGGCATATTTTGCGCCATGTTTCCTCCTGCCCCTCCTCCCCCACCGGAAAAACCACCAGGTCCTCCTCCAGTATCGTACGCACCCGCAGCCGGCGCAGGGCTCCCACCGCGACTGCTCCCGCCGCCCATGGCGCTGGGTATACGCACACCGCCGTTACGCGGGCTCATGACGCTAAGGGCGCTCAGGCGAGGACTTCGTGGGACACTAGACTGGCGGGTCTCGCGGCGGCCGCTACGTATGATGCGGAGCTCGTCGCGGACGTGGTTGAGCTCGGCATCGCGCTCGCGTACAACGGCGCGCTGCTCCTGCAGCATCCGCGCGAGCTCCTTAACCTCATGGCGCGCCTGGATCTTGTTGACTTCGACGATGTTAGCGTCGGCGCGCTGCCGGAGTACCGCTATCTGCTTCTCCAGCCCACGGCTCTCGGCTGACAGTTCCATTGCCCTCTGCGACGCCGTCTGGTATTGATTCTTGGTGAACTCCATGTCGTTTTGGACAATGGCCAGTTGCTTCTCAAGCTGCTGCGCTTTGGCCTTGGCCTCGTCGAGCTCCTTCTCTTGTTTCGCTAGTTTAACGAGATCGGGATTTGAGGAGTTGAGAAGTGCCTCTGTGGCTTCCGAAAGCTTCTTCTCAAGTTCTGCATTCTTCTGCTTTAATGCTTCATTTGCTGCTTGACTAGACTCGAGGCTCTTAGCCAAATGCCTAGCTTCTTCTTTCGCTTTCTGGCAGTCGTGATCAAACACGCTTCGGTCCTTCAAGGCTTCCATAAATTTGACCTGTATAGCCCAGATAGATGAAACATAGCCATCAACTTCCTTCTTTGAACGATCACTGAGCTCCCTAAACTGGGTTTCTCGTCGATGGCTCTCGTCCAATTTGGCCTCGAGATCAGCGATCTGTAATTCACGTTAGCATCAAAATCCTATACACATTCTAACCCAGTCAAACTAGCCTGATTTGATAGAGCCTCCAATTTCCCAATCGAAATCGTGACGGTTGCTTTCCCAGATTCTTTCGGGAGATCGTCCTGAATAAGGCTCTTCAACGAGTCGCTAATTTGGCTCGCATCCGTAACCACTTGGGGCTGTGACATTTGTGACATTTTCAGCCTCTTGTGCAATATGTCGTCGTCGTCCTCCATCTGAAACTCAAGTTAGATTATTATCAGGCCAAGCTCGGAAAAAACATTTAGACTCACGTGAGACCGTTTCCGGCTATCGAGAAGCTGATCGACCCCATATGCGTGTAAACTAGACTGCGATAGTTGGGTCTGGGAGCTTGCGGCATATAGATCCTCAAAGATGTCCTCTGGTAATTCCTGGGCTTCCCAGTGGAAATTATCGTCCTCGTCACGAAAGTGAATATACTTTGCAAACAAGTCGGCGCTTTCGGAAAGCTTCACTCCCTGATCGGGATCCTCGACATAGCGCATTGCTTTGACAAGAGCAAGCATAAGAACATTTTTGCGTTCCAGCGGTGCCAGGTTATCCATAATGCGCATATTAAGGTGCTGTATGGAAGCTGTATTGGTAAGGGCTAATATTATGGGACGGCGTGCCTCATCAAATAGCGGTAGTAACCCTTGCCGGAATGTATGGTCGAAAGCGATGATAGCATCAACATCCTTGGGAATCGAAGCCGGGTGAGAGTCTGTGGATGAAACCATGACAGTTAGGTCATTACGAGGAGGCGAATTTGTCACAACGTTCCCGGACCGAATATAGTGGCAGCCCCTTGACTCAATCACATAGCCAAGTAGATCCATTAATTGTCCCGGACGAACAAGAATGAGAATTTTCTTATCCGAATGTACCTCCTTGGTTAATATGTCGAGTAATTCGGCAATAAATGAAAATTTGGCATTCGTACCAACGATATGCTTCGCAACTTTGTCCGGGGACATCGACGTAACAGCATCGAGAAAAGGGGGAATGTCGCATATATCAAAGAGTCGGGAGAACATCTCATCAAGCTTCAGCACGGTGGTCGGATCCGGGATCTGGTGAGGGGAGACACGGAACGAAGCGTTGTACTTATGAATTAATGCTTCATTCTCACGAAGAATGTCATTATATTGCGGTCGAATGTTCGTGTGGAATGGCAGAGTCACAAGATACTCGTTTGGACCTGTAGGGACATAAGGTAGCAAGCTCTTTGGGTAGTCTGAGGGCATGTCCATATCCTCGTGAGCTAATGCATCGGAAACCGGATAGGCACTATCAATGCCATCGTCTGTAGGTAGCGACGGGCTAACATCCATATCACCTTCTATCGAGAGGGTTAGTTGAGATGGGTTCAGCGTCGCTGGTTGCTCTTCGTGAGGCCCATGGTAGGGCAGTTGGGAAGTGCTAGCATCGAGGACAAGATCGCTAGGATGCGCTTGCTCGACCGGTGCTTGGGGCCCATCAAATGTGGGCGATGGATCATGTGGGACTTGTGAGCTGTGAGCTGGCTCGAGAGAAGGCACCACAAAGGTCGGGGAGGCCAAGGGAGCAAGGTCGACATCTGCTACCGGGTTGGATTCTATTATGGGTTCTTGCCGATTGATTTCCTGGAGCTGGTCATGGGAGACCACGGCACTAGGCGGGATTTCATCAGAAACGGCAGAATCAGTAAAATGTTGTTCTCTCAGGAGCCTAAGTCTCTCTCGCGCAGACAATGGCGCTTCCTCTGCAGGTGCGCTATGCATCTTGGAAGGTGTGGTCAAACGTCCAGCTAACAAGCTGCGTGAGGAGGAATGAGATTCAGCAGGCAGGTTCCTCGACCTAATATTGTGTGGATGAATATCGGGAGTATTTCGGCCTTGCTCTCCGAGAACCAGAGGAGTCCGGGGTCTAGCCTCGGGGTCTTGGGGTGCGGATGAAGTCCGAGTATTACCATCCAGCTCGCTCAGAGCCTGACTAGAATCTTGTGAGTCCTGCTGTGTGGATGGGCTTTGCCTGGGGGCAATATTAGATGGGTTGCTGACCTCGTCATAAACCGTGAAATTGTCTTGGCTTTGGGATGAGAGGTCGTGTGGTTGGCTATTTAGAGGCGGGACGACCTGAGCTGCTTGCGATGTAGTGCCTTGTGAGGATACACTATGCGCCGACAAAGAGCTCTGGGAACCCTGCAGGCCCGGCTGCTGCTCAGTGGATAAAACAGCGGAACCGCTGTTCGATACTGGTGCCCCCTGGGACGTAGCCGGTTCGGTATCAGAATTGAATGACACTTGTGTTTGGAAGATAGGATCCCGTCCACCAGTAGTTGGTTGTTGCGACGGGCGGGTGTTGGTGCTTTGTCGCAGGTGGGATTGGTTGAGCCGGTTTGTAGTAGTAGTGGTGGTCCTCGAGTCCGTCAAGAATGTAGAGTTCACCCAGTTTCCTGAGGCGTTGATTACAAAAGGGTCTGGCTGGTGGGAGGGAATTTCCGAAGCCGAGTGCGCGCCTCCAGAGACCTTGGATGTAGGATCCTGCGAAGCTCGGTTGGTGACTTGCGATTGAGTTGGGCTCACAGCAAAACCCTGATGGTCCACAAGACTATTATGGGCCTCGGATGCTGAGGTAGCTGAGATCTCCTGCGAGTCTGGAATGGTGCGCTGCGAGAATTGCCTGTATCTCCTGACCACGGCAGGTTGCGAAGGCTCCTGGTTTGTAGATTGCGTAGATTGCGAAAGCGATACCACGTCGAACTCCGAGGGGTTGAAATCTGCGTTATGAGGCAGTTCGATTATTATCCTTCCCCCCTTAATCAAGGCGTTCCCTCTAACCTCGCTAACGGTTCTGTTCTCGGGGCTTGAGTTTGCGCCTTTCTGTCCGGTGGAGCCTCGTGGTTCGGAATTTGCAGGCCTAGGTTTGCTCTTATTCTTAGGATAGTCGCCTGTTCGCCTTCGCTTCTGCTCGCGCTCCTCGCGAGGACCAGGCGCCTGCGCAAGGCGGTCCTCAGAACGTACTACGTCGGCCGCTCTTTTAGAATTACGTCTGCCCTTGGCCGGTACCTGTACCGGCGGCGGACTGTCCCGTTTGGACGCTTGTGTCGAAGGACTTGTATTGGGCGAGGACCCTTCTCCCTTGTCTTTCTTGTCCTTCTTGTCCTTCTTGTTCTTCTTATCTTTCCAAGCTTGAATGGCAGCCTCCGTCACATTCTCCGCCGGTTCCTGCACGACCGTCAGTGTCCAGTCCACGAGGCGTAGGGGCATGTGCCACCCGGCGAGAGGAACAACAATACCCAAGTGGGGTTCCAGGGTTCGCCGTCGTCGTCGGCGCCGTCCCAGTCTATAAGATAACAAACACGACCCTTGGCTTCGACTTTCTCGTCAAGGATGTCCCGCACGCTATGCCAGCCTCCTTTCAGCTTCTGTCTCTTGGTCTTGTCTGTCTGGGGTTTGGTGCTCTGTTGGCGCTTCCGTTGGTGGGGGGCTCGTGGGTTTGCCGGTTTCATTGACGGCAGGCTTCGTCTCGAACGACCTGGAGCAGAACAAAATCCATAATTAGTCCTCTGCGAAGATGGCGACGGTCGCTTGGGCTGGGTAGAAAGAATGGACCGGGGTGGTAGGCAGAATGTGCGACGACGAAGAAGTTCTCACCAAGGCGATCACCCATCACCGTTGGGAGGATCCTCTGTTCGGGGGTGAGAAAAGAAAAGAAAAAAGTAGGTAGAGGAGGTTGTAGAAGGCTACGGGTACAAGTACAAGGCAAGGTTAGGTAAGTTAAGTCAAGTTAGGTAATTGTTCGCAACCAACGGACGGAGCTACCGCGGGCGTACGGCAAGCCTCGACCTGTGATTCGCGCCCGGGGCTTCCCCCAGTACTTGCGTGGCAGGGATCTTCGGACCCTGTGGCTTGATAATCAGCGTGGCTGGCTTCCTGCCTTGAAGGCTTCCAAAGTCAGCGCTTGTCAACGCTTGTTTTTAGTGGAACTCCAACTACCTCTGGTCAACTGGAATTGATGTGACTTACCTAAAGTTAGTAACCTAGGTCAGGTACTTGTTGAGGCTAATAACCGCCAGGTAACTCAAGGTTGGGTCCTTCTGTTCAGCTGCCAATCCAGTAATTGATGCCACGATACCGAAAGTGGAGAAGGGAATCAAAACTGACCTATAGTGAAAGATACCTGGACGAGGACGAGGTTTTCCTGTCTCAACTCTGGGTTGAAATTGCCACTCCGACACAGGCAGAGAGAGAGGGAGAGGGAGAGAGAGAATGAAGAAGAAAATAAAATGAAGTGAAAAGGGAACCTCAACCAAGGTAAGTACCTAGGTAGGTAGGTAGGTAGGTAGGTTGGTAGGTTGGTAAGTAGGTAGGTAGTCGAGATAGGCAATCCAATATGAATATGGCCAGGATTTCTTTTCCAAGTGTCGGTAACTCTGGTTCGTGTAGTTCTCGGCACCTAAAGCAAATGGTCTCTGGATCAAAAAGACGTCAGTGTGCATATACTAGGGGTATTATAGCATCTGTGTATAAGTGGGAAGAACAGAGGAGGTGGAGCCAGCGAGGGTTTTATACACAAGACTCTTTTTTTTCGGGTTCTCTCTGTCCAAGTCAAAAACAAAATGCCCGAGTCAGGAAATCTGGTTTCTGAATTCTTGTGTTGTCCCGAGTAAGAAAAAGGAGTCTTTGCTCGGGGTCTTCGTGGCCTTGTGTAGAGAACCGGGAATACCTGAATACTTAGCTTGGTACACGTACGTTCGGAACTACTCTCCTGCACACTAGTTGTAAGAGGCAGGTAAGCCAAGAACGGAGCTTGATTGTATGTATGGGCTATGGGCTTTCCGTGGGTGTGTCGGTATAGCCTGCTGTTGAACCACTTGTGAGTGTGTAAGTCGTGCAAGTAAGGGGAGAGGGTTTCTAGGACCTTCTACCGTGTTGCAATAAAAGAAAAGTTGTGCCTAGGAACACTGGTGGTGTAGGTCAAGTTCCATAAGAAACATTTGTTGTCAGCACAACGGTATTAGGTAATTGGATTGATAACACAAGTGAAAAGACGGGAATGACCTGTTGAATGATTTGGCAATTGTCGATATTGCAAAGAGGATCCTCAGGTTTCCAAGGACACGATGATTCAACCAGGCAACAACAATTGATTTAGTCTGTCAACTATCAAATGAGCAACAATATTAGCTAGCTTAGTCACTAGGCGCTTTCCCTTTTTATTTTCCTTTTCTCTGTTCTTTAAGAGCAGAACTTTTGACTAGTACAGCATACATAATGACAACAAGTACCAGCACGACCTACAGTAAATCGGAATCCTATCCTAAACAACGACAGACGGTGAGGCCCTACAAAGTTCAATGTATTAAGTTAGGTATGAAGGTAAGGCAACTGCAAATATTCAACATAGGCATCACAATTGATACAAAAAAAAAGTGTTGTAGACTAGCTCTTTAAACCAAGAAATTATTCATCATTAAAGCACCAGACGGCTAATAGAAAAGTTATAGCTACTGCCTATGTGTTGATGTCCTCAATATTGATATGGTTAGGTACCTACCTAAGATTTAATGTACAGTAGAACAACAAACAACATCATTCACTAGTAAGGTACATCTGCGGGGTTATATCACTAGATGGTACAATCCGCACCCTAGAGACTCGGATATAAATTTCAGTGTTGAGATTAGTATCCAAATCCCAAATTATCAATACTGGTAGATTTGATATCAGGTTCTTATAGTTTCTCTCAAGTTGCCGTAAGTTAAGAGCCGGGACAGGGACCCTCAAGGTCCTTGATACTATCTATTATGTGTAATTTGATGGATATGAGATCCTTTATAATATGCTTATGCCAAGTCACTGGTATATGTATAACGCGTGTCTACTATATTGTGTTTCTGGGGTCAATGTTGTTTGCCAATTATGTTATATGAAATCATTATTGTCGAGCTTCTCTGGTGGCGTAAGAGATAGAACGAAAGAAACGGAATGCTAGGTAGCTGTAGTAGAGTCATACATTATTCAAGCATATGAGACTATGGTCTGCAAGATGATGAAGTCTCGAGGAAACAACAGCTGCCTGACTCTAAGGGTATTATCTCAAGAGTGGCAGCAAAACGCCGGTGTTAGTCACATATATTTAGACCCAAGGCTTTCACAACTTATTACACCAGTTTATATTGAAAAATACCCCATGGAAGGGGGATTACGACACCAAGTTGTTACTTGAAACATTTTTAAACCAGGCTTCCATATTTGATAATATCAAGTCTCATGATACGTATTGTATCTACCTATATTAAAGATAGGAACCCCCAACCGGCCCAGACGGAAGGGGAGAGAATTTGGAAGAGAATGAAATAAAAAGCAATATACCTGCCTCCTGTTCTTGAACTTGTAAGAAGAAAAAAGGGAAGAAAAAAAACTATCACCAAGGGTATATGTATATATATCATCTCACTCCACACCAAACCCAAACCCCCGATCCCCAACCATAACCCAAACCGAAGGAAAACCGAACAGAAGCCCTCCTATTTTAACAGATACCGATCCTTTTCTTTAAGCCTCCCCCTCCTTTTTCTCCTTTCTTTTTCTCTTGGCACCCATATTTATTTTTATCCGTTCTTGCATGAACTCGAAGCCTTTGCCCATAATCTTGTATCGTGTCTAATCCCCATCCCCATCCCCATCCCCCAATCCATCGCACATCGCCATCACGCCACCCATTCCCACCACACCACCACCCAACACACCGAGACAACTCCGAGGCCAGCCGGTCGGTTCTTGGTTCATCCCATCACGGAGCCCCTCTCTCCCGCCCAATTCTTTTTTTCCTCTACCTCGCGAGCAGCTCCCCCCTAGCGATCATACGGCTGAACTTGTCATCCGGCTCGCAGAAGCGGTAGTCGGGCCCGCGGACGACGCGGTCGACCTCCTCGCGCACGAAGGGGTACACGTCCTTCCAGGCGTTGCGCCCCATCCAGCAGTCGAGGTGTCCGTAGTCGGGCACGACGCGGCGGCGGTACTGGATGGCGCTATCGCCGTCCAGCGCAGCGTCGGAGGCGGTGGTGCCGCTGGTGCCGAAGGCGTCGGTGAGGACCTCGTAGGTGCGCTCGGTGCTCTCGGGGGACAGCACGGCGTTGTCGCGGCCGACGAACAGCAGGATGGGCACGCCGCGCAGGCGGGCGATGTTCTCGCGCGTGTCGAGCCGCTCGAACAGCGGCCCGTTGGACATGGCGCCCCCCGCCAGCCCCTGCTTCATCAGCAGGTGCAGCAGCGTCATGTTGACCCCGCCGAAGAAGCGGTCGATCTGCCGGTGCGTCGCCTCGTTCAGGTTGCGGTGGTTCCAGCACCGCCCGAACACGAGCGTGCACCGGTGGCAGCTCGCGTTGTTGCAGATCTCCTTGCGCTCGTCCGGCATGAACCGCAGCGCCTCGTTGAGCATCTTCTGCAGCAGGCTGTCGTCCTTGCTCGTGCTGCAGCTGAACCACTGCCCCGCTAGGAATTTGTACAGCCTGTCCGCCGGCACTGGCGATGCCATGATCTTGATCATGTTCATCGTGTTCCAGATGGGGTTCATAAATACTTGACTGCAGGTCACTCCCTTGATCCAGCTGCTGGGGATGGTGCCGTCCAGTAGCCCGGTGGAAAATGCCACGCTGCCCATACAGTGAGCAATGGTGTAAATCGCTTCTGGTTGTCGTGACTGAGACGTCGTTCCATTAGCGCCCTCTCCTTCCACCTTTCCGCTTGTCTCCTCATATGTAGGATAGTGGCTACGGATATACTCGAGGCATGCCATAATATCTAGGCGGGCATCGAACGTGGTCCACTTGTTCTGAGCAGCCATAAGTGCGCCGATGCGGTGTACCGTAATGAAGACACGGTAACCGGCTCGTTGGAAGTAGTTGACCGCATTGTAGCGGATAGTCGGCAGCGCGAATATCTGGTGGTCTACGGATGCACCTGGTATCATGAACAGGTTCTTGAGTGGGACGTTCGTATTAGTGGGCTCCCACATGTGCAGTCGAGTGACAATGCCATCACGGGCTTTGATCTGGAACGATTTATCAGGGGGCGTGTTGTTGACGAAGCCGGCATATGCCGGACTGGGATATTGTAGGGGCGTGAGCGGCGACAGGAATAGAGACAGCGACTTTCGAGTAAAAAATGTCATGAATTTAGCCGCGCTCAACACCTTCCGGAACACACCACTGCCAGTCGCTGTGAGAGTCATGATTTCGGACACGAAATCCTGTGGCTGAATGCTCATAATGCCTTTGGCAACAATTCGCCCCAGCATGCCGTCTTCTTCAGCGTCCGGGTCGTCCCGGGCTCTTTTGGACATGTATTCAGTAATGGTAACATAGAGTGTGCTGGTCGACTTCCAGAACTGCACCGGAGACAGAGCGACAGATGAGTCGACTACCTTATACCCGTGGAAGTGTAATTTTCTTCCATTAATGCCGCGCATGTCAAAGTCGTACGTGAGATTGCGAGTTCCCGGAGCCTTGTGGTCGACTAAAAACAAATTGAAGTTCCCCCGTTGGACCATGAACGGGGATCCAGCCAGCGTTGGGCAGACGAAGGTGCCGGTGAGCATCGCCTTATGACTGGGGTCATGGATTATCGACCTAGTGTTGAACGACTGGACACTGAGAAAGAATCGCGCTGTTTCACACAGAGACTTCGCCGTCCTGGCGGCTCGTTGGTACGTGTCTGGGTTGTCTCTCTCGAAACCATTATCGCGGTGGATGTATCCCGACATGACTTCTGTAAAACCAAAACCACTGTCTTTAGTACGAGCGGCCTCGTGCATATGACTTCTGGCTTTGCAGATGCGGTCATTCTCCTCCTTCTCTTCCATATTCTTTATCCGCGACGTCTCCGGACGGTCATGGGGGTATTTGGGAGATCCAAAGAGATCGAGGAGCTCGTTCTGTTCAGTCTGAATATGAAGCCCCTTACCTTTCGTGTAAATATCGAGCGCACGTTCTGCTAGGGCCGTGATAGTTGCAAATGGATTTGCGCCGAGAGCAGCTGGTATGAGAGCTCCGTCTGTCACAATGAGACCCTTATGGATTTCGTCCCCTAGGCCAGTGAAGACTTCGCCGGCATGGTTAGTCACACCTGTTGCACCCGAGTCCGCCATGCAAGCGCCACTGGTTATTGTTAGTCAAGTCTCATTAAATACAGAAATACAAGTTAAAGGCTTACCCAATGGGGTGGACGGTGACTTGTTGCTCTCCCAATAAAGCATAAAAGGGGTTCTGGACGAATGTCCCTCCTGCAGCTTTCGTTGCCTTCTCCAACACACCATTTAAGTATTTGACGTGATCGCTGCGGCCTACACCGATAAATTCAAGTACTGGCTTGTCATCTTTTAGAGTCAAATATGCCTGGTTGCCTTCAAGGTGTCAGTTTTCGAAAATGAAAAATGGATAATGATGGTGACTTACTATCATGAGACATAATCAAATATACCTGAGTCCTCTCGATAGCACCTTTTCGAAAGTAAGGCCCTAGGAAGAAGCTCCCAGCACGGGCAAGGTTCGCCTTGACCCTATCTACTAGAGACTCATCTTTCGGTTCAACACTACCAGGCAAGAGCTCAAGTAAAGCCTGCATGAATGGAGCCAATGCGCTGGGAATGGTGCCCTCCTCTATCACATAGCCATCTAAAGGGTTGTCATGACCTTGTCTGTTGTCGATGATACCAGTGATGCAGGGACCGACTGGATGATAGGGGGAGGGAAATGTCTTCCCCATGGCATTGACCTCATGATCTGTGTTATACCTGAGGACCGGTTAGCAGATATGTCTACGGCTAGGGAAATTCACCTACCCAAAAGCCAGTATGTCGCCGTTGCCACTCATATTCTGACCAACCTTTGGGCTCATTTCGAGACCCATTTCTCTACTTCTCAGCAGAATCTCTGTGGTGCCAATCGAGCCAGCACCAAGGAACACAGCCTTCCGAGCATGTACCCACATGAGGTCGCCATGGAGGTTGGCTTTGAAATGACCACGGTTACGTCCGTGCCAGGCAAAATAGATGATATATCCGCCTCTGTCCGGAGCTTTTGTAATGTAGCGCACTTCAGCCTCACAAAACATCTCGGCGCCCCAATTCCACGCATCAGCTAGATACGTCACAAGCGTGGTGGTCTTGGACCCATCGTTTAACCCGGTACAGTCTTGTCCAGTGGATGCCGACGCCGCCATTTCTACTCCACAGCTGTTTGGTCCATTGCGGAAGCGAGTGGTCTGCTTCACGCGCCTGAAGTTTTGAGACATGTTCAGGTACTCTGCTTGTTTCTTCAGGAGTTCAAGCTTTGGCAGCTCCGGCCAATCCTCTGGGTACTGCTCTGGTTCTAGGACCGAGGCGGCCTTCTTGTAGTCTAGGATGGTCATACCGTCAGTCTCGGGATCGAGATATATTCAGTTCCACAACCGATAATATAAAATACCCAGGCAAGTAGATAGTTAAACAAAGGCGCCAACTCACATTCCTTTAGGCAACCTGGGTTGTTTCGTATCTCGTAGGGCCATTGCTCCTGGCTCAAGGAAGCTTCGTCTGCTTCTAAAAAGACATTCGCGTTCATCAAGCTAGTCCCGCCCAGTCCTATCAGAGTGAAGTTAGCTTTCTCCATAACTATCCAGAGGATTCTGTTATAGACTCACCATTGCATACCACGGCATTCTGGCCGTTGCCGAAGATCAAGTGGTACATGCCGGTAGGATCTCCACCACGCACTAGTTTTCTGGGCATCCAGCTTGGGGCGAACTCGCCAGAGTAATGAAGCTGCTCGAGAGAATCCTTGGTGTCATCTGGGTACTGCCCAGGCCAGCGTTCCTTGCCGCGCTCAAGAAGACACACAGATTCGCCGGCGCGGGCCATCCGCGATGCGGCAACACCACCTCCATAGCCAGAGCCGATAACGACGTTGTCGTAAGACTGGCGCATGAGTTCAAGCGGCTTGGATATACGAGGGAATGCGGCATTCTTAGGGTCGTCGGCCCACGATCGTATTCGCGCGTAGGTCCGTGATCGAGGACCACCCGGCTCATTGTCATGAATTCCTAGCCCGTGGATACTGTGGGACCCTTCGCCAAGGTCCGGGCTCGAGTGGTTGCCGTTTATGAAGCTTTTTGGTATCTGGTTGGGGCTTTGGTCGAAGGAGTCGATGGAGGAGCTCCCACTTGGGGCACGATTGTGTCCGTTAACTGGCCAGGTAGACCTGCCGTTGACCCTCTTTTGAAGTCCAACTCCATTGGTGGTGGGAGGATTTACGGATGTAGTATGAGCCACGGCGGGGGAGTTGTCCATGACCGGACTGTCTGCTGAGGGCATAATTGCGGCGTAGATAATTACTAGAAAGTGAGCGTCCCCAGTCGGCCTCGGTGCGGGCCGCAATACAGAATTGGTCCCGGTCTTCCGGGATGGGGTTGTAGTAGTATTAACAGCAGTTGCAAGAGTTAGCAAGAAAGAAGTGATGCTACTCTACCTAGGAAGAGTAGAGTAAGGGGAAGAGCTTAGAAAGAAGTAAAATTAATATCTAGATATAGGTTATAGAAAGAGTAACGGGAGTGGATTCCAAGAAGACAGACGGTCATCTCACTATGCCCCCATAGGACTGTAGCTTCATATATCTACTTGCCGATACTGGCGGCTTTAAAGGTAGGTAGACAGTCTACCTAGCTATACTAATATTAAAGACCCCAGAACAGTTCTGTGCGTAACGAGGACAATAGTGTGGGACAATAAAGGACGACGAATCATAGATAGAGCTCATGCTTTGCAGCAACATAACCTAGCAGCAAGTGATCATAATACCAATAGGTATTCCCGTAGACCTACACTAGATACTTAACCTAGTGTAGTGCTCTTGCATGGGGGCACTGCTGAGGCTAGGCTTAGGTTGCATGTAGGTAATGATTGACATGAACATGACATCTCGGTTGCTCTCGCAGCTCTGTTACGCACGAGGCCCTCCGACTCCTACAACTGACTCGATTGGAAGGGCAGAGAGCAAATCGTTCGAATACCTATCTAGCCGGGCTGAGTGATAGGCGGAGGAAGCTAACTAGAAACGTCTCTCGTGGCCGAACTGGACGAGCCGTCCTCTCTCATTGGGGGTTACGCGCTCACAGGGATACCCGTCAATAGTGTTGACTCCCCAGCGGCCAGCGGGGCAGGCTGATGTGTGTATGTGTAGGTTAGAGCAATACGACCCATGTTCTATTCTTACTGTCTGACCACCGATCGATTGCGGGACGTGGTTGCGAAGGAATATTGGCCCGGAAGCTCTAGAGGCACGTAGGTTGTGGAAACGAAGGAATTGGAGTCGGAATCGGCATGGCAGTGGATGCACAGAAGATAATCTAGCATTAATAATGTACGGCACGGGGGTGTCTGGTTGGACTTGGATCCGAAATCAATACTAGGTATGTAATGTGTAAACTACGTTATAATACGTCAACACGTTTAATACCCATTCGGGGTGGGCCTTATTACAAATAGATCTACTTGAATCTATGTAGTTACAGTTACTTATTATGTAGGGCTGCGGTAGGAACATCAACGTGCTAGGCGTATAAATACGAAGTATATGGGGTAGTAAGATTAGTAGCGAAAGGACTTTTAAATGTCAGCGAGATTATTATACTGCCTTCTCTATACTAGTATCAATGTGTATTACACAAGTACTTATCATAACATCAATCGAAAGACAAGATGACAAGCAACCGGGTGATGCCGAATTATGTATACAAGGGTAGGTATGCCTGTTGTACATAATCTCTATAGAGAGTGAAGAAAAATAGGAATAAAATAAAATAGAAATAAAGATAAAGAGAGAGAATTCTCTCACTGTCTGCAACTCCAGACTAACCTAAACATTGCATGTATTGATACATTGATTAGTGTAGACGGAACACGCGAAGTTATGCTGTACCGGCATGACATTGTTTTTTTGGTACCAAATAAGTGGATGGCCAGCATCATCAACCGGGATGTCCAAAGTGACTGTGTTTTCCGCTATAGTGACTGTATCTCCACCCAACTAAACCAAATGTCGTTAGCTAACCTTAGTACTTCATATCAGGTACAAAGCCTACAAGAACAGAGGTACTTATTTTGTCTTGCTGTACATTTCAGTAGCAACCACACGTCGCAATTCACTTTAAATCATTTTTAATTCAGTAAAAAAACGAAAGCTTCTAATTGAGCGCTGTCTTTACCGGAACAACTGCTCCGGCTTTTGGACTATTTATTCTGGCCTCCGATAACGCCCTCCTCTAAATTTGAGCACTTACTTACCTCCGTAGCCCCCTTAACCTCCCTGATCTTGAAAATGGCCCTGGGAGTGTTGTTGCTGAATATAGCGAGACAAGATGGGTACCTCTGTCCCTGTGGGCTTTGTACCTGATGTGGGGTACTAAGGCTAGCTAGCGATATTTGGTTTAGTTGGGTGGAGATACAGTCACTATAGCGGAAAACACAGTCACTTTGGGCACGCCGTCATCAACATCAAAATCACCTGCATTACCGTAGTATCATTGATCATTATGCAGCAAACCAGCAAGGGGGTTTCCGTGGCTTGTCGTCCTTCTGCCAATCTCAATAAAGAAGTGGATAGGGGAACAATTCTGGAGCGCAACGGCTGATTGGTCAATAAACGTCGTTAACTCGAGGAAGTTCATGTTAGATCTTCTCTTGTCTTCAATTCAAGAACGCCTTACTTTTTGGAAGACTTATGATGTTGGCGGTTATTAACATTAGCATCAATTCTTACATCTTACATAGCATGGGGTCTACTTAGGTTTCTGCCTCGGTCAGGCTCAACTATCCTTGGCAGCACTGAGCCATCGCACGATTTCATCATGTCCTAGAGTCATCACATGCAACTAAAGCCAACCTCATACCAGACAGTTCAAAAGGCTTGGTACCTATTTGAGTGGCGTATTGAAATACCTACCTAGGTATACATACCTAGGTTAGGTATCTAGTTCCCCCAACTGGGCTCAGAAACCAAGTGCCATTTCCCCTTTTAGCACTCAGCTGCCCAGTAATGGTGTACAATGGTAAGCCAAGAGGGTCGCAGTCCCGGGTTTTAGTCAGGGACTTCTCCAGAACTCTCTTCTAGCGGTAGGTAAGGCTGAGACAGAAGTACCTAAGTTACATCCCATCCGATGATACGTTAAGGTCCTGTTCATAAATCACATCAGACCCCAACTTAACTAGGTAGTCAGCTTACAAATAAATATAGACGTCCGCTCCTTAGTTTCGTAGGAACCAAGCCACCTCTTGGAAGCCCTGTCGGTAAGAACCCTGAAATACCTATACCTAGTGTAGGTAAGTGAACATCCCTTATCCGCAGACAAGGATGGCTTATACTAGAAAAGGCCCGGTCAGAGGTGTAGCTGAAAGAAAGGAAGCGGCTGAAGAACTAGGTAATGGTCCTATACACCACACAATTACCTACCTAGTAGCCACCAACCCCCTACCCCTGATGTCCTAGGTACATAGCTCAGGGTTTAATACTCGCCGAAAAGCTGCGATGCCATCTTGATTGGTTTGTGCTTCCCTAGGCGCAATTTATTTTCACTTGTTCTCCGAGGATTCGGGACGGAGTATTAGACGAACTACTGGAGCTGCGAACCAGGGGCAAGCAGGGGTTACGTAGATACACTAACTGTCAAAAATTACGAGGCCCACCCTTCAAATCGTTAAAAATTTCAAACTTTCTTTTCACTTTAAATATTTATTATAAATTCCCCACTTTAAATTAAAATTTTTAAAAAATATATATAAATAATTATATTTTTATAGTTTATAAAAATATATATTATTAAGTAATTATTAATTTATTTATGTAAATATTTTAAAAGGTTTTATATAAATGCATTTTTATAATGTATTATATACAATATTTTTTTAAATTTTAAATTTTAAGTTTAAAAAATTAAAAAAATTACTATATATAAATAAATGATTAAATTAAATAACGTACTTTTCAGAATTTTAATAACTTTAATTTTCGTAGTGGGGCTAAAAGTTAAACGTGCAAAAGTAAAAAAATATTTTCTTTTCTATACAAATTTTCAAAATTTATATGAGAAAATAATTTTTTTTTCACTTTCGCACGTTTAACCTTTAGCCCCACTACGAAAATTAAAGTTATTAAAATTCTGAAAAGTACGTTATTTAATTTAATCATTTATCTATATATATTAAAAAACTAATTATTTTTACCATTTTATTTCGTTGAATTATAATAAATTGAAAACATAGCAAAATGGCTGTTTTTGGTGTGTTTTGAGGGGTGGGCCTCGTAATTTTTGACAGTTAGTGTAGGTAGGCATTCTTCAATGAATTATGTAGGTAGGTAGTGTAGATGCGATGTGCCCATCACATACCACTTTTGGTCCTACTATACAATCGATATAGAGATATATAATAGAGGAAAACCGTGAGGCAATTCCGAATAATTGGCTAAGAGCAGAGACTAGCTATGCGACACTGCTCATTGCTACCTACTAGACATATATTTGATATGTACCTACTTAGGCAATTAACAACTACTTGCCTACCTACATAATCTATAGGCATTTCCAAAAACGATCTAGAGAATCCTAGAATGGGTTGCGATGTCACCCTCCTTACGACATCGTCTCCCCCTCCCCCCCCAAGTAACACTGGTTCCCCTCACCCACATGTAGTTGGCACCAAATATTCAGCCTCGGAGCAGACACGCCATGTTGCCCACGTTGCCCCCATCGTCTATTTACGGCGTCGTTTTTGTACCAATGTGTACAGCAAGAAAAGAGGGGGGTCCGACAGTCAACCCTATATATTGAATCATCGTAGTGTGACGAGCACGATAGATCCTACGCTGGCTGCATCTTGTGCCCAGATGGCAGCCCGCCTATCTGCCGTGTCCCACACAGCCCTCCCGGCTTGATCCTGTAGGTAGTAATCCGAGTAGCCAAAGCATGGTCAAAAGATGATCGAAGGTGATCGAAGGTGTTCTTCGCATAGGTATGTAGTGTAGGTACTTGGTATGACGATGAGCGCGGCAATCGCTTCTCTGTCGCGATATGACCAACCAAACCGAACCCCATCATCACCCGTTTGTAGAGCCACCGCTACCTAGGTTACATGATAACCATGGACGTCAGATCAGACCTTGTAAGGCGACTAGCGGAGAGGGGGGGCACTTTCCACGGCGTAAGCCTGCATCGCGGGAAATATTGGGACTGGAATACTTAGAGAATATTTCGGCGTTAGGCTTCTCATGGGAATCCCGGGCTTAGTGTCTCTCTCTCTCTCGACTGCCGTTTTACCCAGATAACGATAATCATCTGGGGTTCGTATTCCTGCCGTCAACTAACTACCAGCCCAATAATCGGCCTTAGATCGCATAATGATGCGCGCCAACGTTCGCATTGCCCACCGCCGTCTGGTCGGTGGCTTGCATCAGATCCCCAGGATATGTGTTTAGTTAGTGCTTAGAGCGAGGACGGGCGAAGATGACTAGGAACTATGTATGTACCGGCTTAGGCAACTAGTCCCAGACCTGACGGTCGAAAAGGACCGTCCGACGAGTAGCCTCAGGCGATGAACGGTGAGCTATAGCGAGTTGCGTCTAGGCAGTGCTTACCGTCCAAGCCACCGCCAGTAGTTTCGAAATCTCACTAGAAGTTCTGTCTGACAACCTGCCGGCTATCCCTAGACCCGGGAATCGATCGGCGGAGCCTGTCTGGGGAAATGTCAGCAAGGGTTCGGGCTCTGTTGAAGACCTCACATGCGACCTGACTCGCCACCGTGTCCGTCGACTGATAACCGACCCCCTTTTAAGCGCTTAAACGGCCAACGACCAACGACTGACAACCATCCCTCGTTCGCTTTGACCTGCGCACATGTATGCGGCCCGATCAGAGAAAAAGCAGGCTGTCTACCCATCGTACGACAAGGAATCCCGGGTGTTGCTGTGCCCCAGGCCGTACAGCTTTATTAGCCTATGTATGTGCCGTACACCGAAACCAGCACACTTTGTCAGCTCAGTACAGAAGCCAGTAACATAGATTGTCACCCTCTCAACTGCTCATCCAAGCCTCCCCCGATTCGGACTGAGTGAAATCGACCACCGTAACGGTGAAAGTTGTCCTACTAGCTACCTAGTGTAAGTATACACGCAACAGCAACACAGACACGGGAAAGGGAAATGGGAAATGGAAAGAAGGGGGGAATGGTGTTAGCAGAAAGAGCAAGTGATCGAAGGGCAAAACCCCTCGGACCTCTCACACATCGAAAGGGATCTCACGAATCGGGAAAAGGAGAGTGGGTGAAGAAGGGAAATGAGTGTTAACCCCCCATTCACAAATGATTTCATCGCAAGGCACAACAGACCATGTAAGTAGCACTACGCCGAATGCTCCTACCCGCAAGCCGCGTGGCATCTATTAGATACGAGAAAGCTGTTGCGTGTGTGGCAGAGAAGGAGTGCTAGATCGAATACCCTTCCCCCCCCCCCCCCCCCCCCCCCCCCCCCTATCAACATCGTCACATCGATCAACCCACCTACGTACGCCCCTACTCCTACCTCCCGCGACCTATCATCTAGCATCATGAACGATTCCTCCCTCAATGGCAAGATCTCCGCTTGGTTTAGAGAGAAATAGAGAGAGATAGAAAATCAATAAAATCCTATTCCTACATACCTAATCCCTCCCTTTCCCTCCCTCCTAACGTAGCAGTATGATCTAGCCACCAACCCCCTTTATAGACCAACCCCCTGTTGCATTCTTTTTTCTTTCTTTCTTTTTGTTTTTCTTTCGGTTATCTTATATGACGACATGGAGAGAGAAGTAACAGAACAAGAAGAAAAAGAAAAGAAAAAAAACGAAAAATGGGAAATAACATAGGTAGATACATAACATTTCGTAACACAATCGTTCCTCAGGTAGATCCTGTCCTACAACAACAACATCAACAACAACAACTCCCCAGAACCACCCATCGTAGGAATCGCACATCTCGCCCCATCCTACACTATATGCATTTACCTACCCAACCTAGGGTAACCTAGGTAGGTTAGGTATTTGTCACCTCCACCACCACTACACCACCACCAAACCCTCCCCAAGCCACTTTCAAGCCCACCAATCGCCCTGGTCGCGCATCGCCCGGACCACCTTGACGAAGCCCGCGATATTGCTACCAGCGACGAGACTCGGCAGCTCGCCGTCGCGGCCGGGGCGCACATACTCGCGGGCGGTATCGAGCGCGTCGTCGAAGGCCTGCTTCATGATGCCCTGGAGGCGCGCGTCGACCTCGTCGCGGGACCACGTGATGCGCTGGCTGTTCTGCGCCATCTCGAGGCCCGAGACCGCCACGCCGCCGCAGTTCGCCGCCTTCCCGGGCGCGTACCAGACCGGCTGCTGCTGCTGTCGCGCGCCCTCGAACACGTCGATGGCGTCTTGCGTGCAGCCCATGTTGGAGCCCTCGGCGACGAACAGGGCAGCGCCGGGGCGCGCGGCGGCGACGAGCGCGCGGGCCTCGTCGCCCGACACCTCGTTCTGGGTGGCGCTGGGCAGGGCGATGTCGACGGCGCCGACGTGGACCCAGGGGCGGGCGCCCTCGATGTAGCGGAAGGACGGGCCGGCGGCGAACTCGGTCAGCGGCTTGCGCGCCAGCTTGACGGCGGCGATCTCGTTGATCTGGTCGGGCGTGAAGGAGGCGCCCTCGCCCTCGGCCACCAGGCACCCCTTCGAGTCCGACAGCGACACCACCGTCGCCCCCAGCTCGATGCACTTGAGCGCCGCGTACTGCGCCACGTTGCCCGAGCCCGAGATGGCCACCCGCTTGCCCGCCAGGCTGCCCTGCCCCGCGTACTTGATCATGTGCTCGACGTAGTAGACGAGCCCGTAGCCGGTAGCCTCTGGGGTTTGATAGATTAGCAATCCGCTTTTTTTTCTCTTGTTCTTTACCCCCCCTGAGCATTACACTATACACTCTAGTTCCACTCCCCCCCTTTTCTCAGAGGAGATGGATGTAGAGTGACAGAGAACAGAACAACAACAAAAAAACTTACCCGGTCGGATCAAGCTGCCACCCCAGTCCATACCCTTACCGGTCAGGACGCCCTCCCACTTGTTGCGCTCCCGGCGGTAGGTGCCGAACATGAAGCCAACCTCGCGGCCGCCGACGCCGATGTCGCCGGCCGGGACGTCGGTCTCGGCGCCAATGTGCTGGCACAGCCGGCGCATGAAGGCATCGCAGAACCGGCGGATCTCGTTCTCGCTCTTGCCCTTGGGGTCGAAGTCGGCACCACCCTTGCCGCCGCCCATGTTCACTGCGCAGAAAAAAAAACCAGGTGTCAGCATTGGATATTTTATAGGTAATTTCCCCAGCCCAGGTCTCTTCCCCATCTCGTCTTTCTGTCTTTCTTTCCCCTTTCATCCCGCCTCTCCTCTCTCTCACACAATCTCATTCAACAAAAACCTCCTCCCTCGCACCCGAACATCTCGGAATTCCGCAAAGTAAAAAAAAAAGAAGGAGGGGGTAAGGGGGAAGGGGAAAAGGACAAAAACTTACGTCCGGTCAGGGCATTCTTGAAGATCTGCTCGAAGCCGAGGAACTTGAGGATGGACAGGTTGACGGTGGGGTGGAAGCGCAGGCCGCCCTTGTAGGGGCCGAGGGCCGAGTTGAACTGCACGCGGTAGCCGCGGTTGACCTGCAGCCGGCCGGCGTCGTCCTCCCACACGACCCGGAACTGCACCACGCGCTCCGGCACCGACACCACCCGCAGCGCCGTCCGGTACTCGGGGTACTTCTCGAACAGCGTGCTGTTCTCGAGCGTGCTGACGAGCTCTACATAAATTCATATGTCAATTTTTGTTTTCCCCGTTAGTGATATTTCCTTTGCCACGTGGAATTTTTTTGCTTGATCATGGATGACGGGTGAAGGGGGGAAGGGGGAGTTTGGGGCTAAGACGGAATCTGCTTTTTCTTTTCTTTTTTTCTTTCCTTTTTTTTTGAACTCCCGTGTAATGTGATGGTGGAATGAAGCCCAAGGCGGAGGGTCAGGAAAGGGTTTACCTTTGTACGCCTGCTCGAACTCAGGCTCAGCTGGTAGATGGGACATCTTGGCAATAAAGGGGGGGGAGGAGAGTCTTTCCGAAAAGAAAATATAAAAAAACTGCCAATGGCCCTGGGGTGAATGTCTGAATAAAAAGAAGAAAAAAGTCGATTTTTTCTTTCTTTCCCCTTTCTAAATCAAATCTTTTTTTTATCGAAGTTGTCTCGCTCGTTCGTAAGGCTGCCGGCTCTATACCAATGAAGTCTTTCTTCCTTACACCTGTTGTCGACGACGAAATGACAAGAGCAACGAAACAAAGTAATGAGGCTCTATTTCTCTCCCCAAAAGTCGTGATTAAGCAAGGGAAGAAGAAGAAGAAGGAGAGGCGGGAATTTCTTTCCTTGTGTTTTTCTTTAATAAGGTAAAAGTTTTTTTTCTTCCACTCTTTCAAGGGGGGAGGGAGAGAAAGGGGCAAACACGCGGTATTATATAGACATTGTCACACAACAGACAGAGAGAAAAAAAAAAAAGAAGACAATAATACCATACGCCCAATGAACAGACCTGCCAAACACCGTCTTCGGTGGCGGTTTACTTCTCCCAATCCCCCCCCTCCTCCCATCACGTACATAATGCTGTCGAGTAATTTCAAACAGCAAACGTGCCGTGACCGGTAGCACCCGAAATGTGAAAGAAGTAGGTAGGTAGTTAGCGGAATTTGTTCAGCGCCCACCCACCTCCCCGGGAACGCCCACATCCCCCCCCCCCCCTTCCCTCCTGGTTAAGAACCGGTTTACTCGAACGTGTTAGTAGTAGCAAGCTACTAATGTTGTACTAGAGTGAGTAGTTAGTCCTATTAAAAAAAAAGGGCTGAGTAAGGTAGGGCCCGTGTTAGTCTAGGTAGGGTAGGGTATGGGTATGTACTGTAGCTAGGTAGGTTAGGTAGTAGGTAGATCATCTCGATGTGGGGGGGTTTTCTCTCGAGACATCCCACCCATTCCATCCATCCACGGGAGTTGCGCTGTGGCCAAAAAAAATAACTACACCCAGCTACCGTTTTATTTTTATTGTATTTTATTTTCTGGGCACGTAGTTAAACTTGGGCCTCGTAGCTTATTTATATACCACCTATTTCCATTTACATACCTGCTTTTCCCTATGACTCGGTCTAAGCGCGCGCCCTGACCTAAGAGTTTGGTAATTGTGTGAAATCTTCAACTACCTACATACTTAGACGCGCTCGCCGTCATGTAGCGCACACATCATCGTCATGCTGAACCCCACGTCCCGACGTGGAATCGCGCCTGAGAAAGAAAAGGAAAAAAAAAGCGGCAATTTTTTATCCCTCAAGCAAACGGGATCCTCACCTTAGGCGAGGCTGGGGTTCACATGGTGCTCTGGGTAAGTAACTCGAACTGCCTTGCAAATTTTCTGGCCTTCCGAGAGCGCACTCGGCGGTCCAGGTCCACCACTCCTTGCACAAAGAAGTCCTAGGTTAGAGGATACACACACACATACACATACATATGTACATGTGTTCATGTATGCGCATTGCACATGGCCAACGTGACGTGACCGAGAGACCGCCCGCGAGGCAATTATTTTCAAACTGAGCGGTTACGGAGATGTCAGGTTGCCAGGTATGTATGACGAGAAAGAATATGTGCTAGTTTCCCGTCGTCGTCCTATAATTCTATACCGTTATGTCCTAGCTTGGGATCCCGTGTGTATCAACACATGTATGTAGTATGTGTATGTAGGTATGTACCTATGTATGTATGAATGTGGGGGGTGTTGCTTCGAGAGTACCTAGATCCGAAGATCTAGAAAAGGCCTCCCCCCCTTTCCCCCCCCTGTAGCGTCGAGGCAAGGCCAAAAAGCTTTTTAGAACGCTTTAGCATCTGGCATTAGCACCTCCGATGAATCTGATGCTTATCAGGCACGGCTGATTCGTCGACGCCTGTTTGTGAACATGTCAATCTTTCACGTCATGCCCTGGCACCCCTGGGCGGTAGCTTACAAGGTTGTCGCCCTCCGGGGCTGGGCGCGCAGGAAGAGCAGGCAGACAGGACAGAGGCTGGCTGACGAGACGGGCAGGACGGCGAACGAAGTCGGAGTTCACCGTACGCATGGCACATAGCCTGAAATGGAACCGGACCCTGCCAAGCCCCTACGCGCCTACTAACCTAGGCATGTCGTGTGTCGTAAGTATAATGTGGCCTACACCTGCAGCTATCATGACCAAGGTTCCTGGCGCTGGTGGGTTCTTCATGAGGGAAAATATCCCTCTCGCAGCCATCGACGCCGGTAACGGTGTGTAGAGAAGACGAGCAGACAGGAAGACAGGATCACTTGCTACTCAGCGCAGAGCCGAATCATTTTCTTTTGGGGTCTCTAATTCCCGGTCGTGGGCATTCCGCTACCGGAAATAGGTATATTGAGCTAAGTTAGGTCAGAGGCGAGGTGACGTTTTAGAGCATGTCGACTTTGCTTCCGATTATCGCGGCATGTGATGTCGATCCCGTCGATTGATTCTTCCTCATGTTTAACTATATGCATTTGCGTGGACGAGCACTCTCTCTACCTTTAATGGCTCGTAATGGTATTAGTCCCTTATAGATATTCCCCAACCTGAGCCCAAAACGCCATTGCCTGCCTTCATGCGACCATCCGTCATAACACCCAACTTTAAACTGCAATTACACCATGACGCTCGTTACCATATAGCCGACTGGTCCAAGTCGAACCTCCCGAGCTCTTTACTCGCGTCCTCGACATCCTTCTTGGCCTTCATACGCATGTAGAAGATGGGACAGTCCTTGCTGCTGCAAATGACCTCGCAGTGCATGCTGCCCTGACACCGCTGACATTGCGTCCAAAGCCGTCCAAACCGAACCTCGAGATCTGATACCTTGTCTAATGTCTTCGTGTAGAGCTCGCCCACCCGAGGTGCGCAGTTCGAGCAGACAGCCCCGCCGCTCTCTTCTTTACCCACGAGCGGCTTCTTACAACCCATACACGTCATCGTCTTCTTTGCGAACTTCATCAAACCACCAACCGTAGGCGCCGCGACCGAAATGGCACGCGTGTGTGCTCCAGTGAGCAGTGACTTGGCTTTTGTCTCTCCGAATATTGTATCGAAAATACGCCCCAGCGGCTTGGCTAGCTGGTTGTCCAAATAATATCTCGTGTCAATCGGTACGTTGTTCTCAAGCACGAAGATGGGATCTTCCGATCGCTCGAAGTTTTTGGATCCGGTTGCGCCCTTGACCATAACATACGCCACTCGATCACCCAGCCCCGGTGCTGAACCTGCGTCACGCTTCTTCATGCGGTTGGCAAGTTCGACGTGGGCTTGCTTAGCAGTGTAGCTTTCCTGGGTCAGGGCTTTTGTGATGACAAGCTTGGACATGTCAATCTTGTTCTGCAAAAGATCCGAGATCACATCTTTGACATATCTATGGTTATTATTAGCATACGGGGCGGTCTAGGCAGGAAGGGTGTAATGACTTACTCTTGAGCACCCGGGACATCCTGATCAATTAGGACCATTCTGAGAACTTTCTCGACGACAATCTGCACAAGTTGGCAATTGTCTCTTCGAACCGTCTCAATACCTTTGGTATCCATCTTATCCCACTTATCTGTCCTTGTGTAGTAAAGGCCAGCGTATCGCTTCTTGTTGATGAGGAGATATGGGAAGTAGACCTTCTCAAATTCCAACTTGATCGGCTTCGTGAATTTGGATGATACGTAATTCGCCGCCTCTTCTCCGAGCTTCATTGCTTCGGCAAGATCTGCGGTTCCGAATTTCACCATGACGGAATCAGTGTCACCGTAAATAACCTGAGCGTCGTGGGAGTAGCCATTGGCTATCGTGTAATGGCTTTCCACCTCATGCTTCGTCTTCTCAATCATCTGACGACCGTAACTTGTCGTACTGCTAGCGATTTCAAGACAGGGAAGCTTGCCAGTAGTTGCACCCGTAAGACCGTACACACTGTTGGCACTGACCTTCAACGCAAGCTGTCGACCATTCAAGACAGCCTTCTTGAAAGGGTCCGTCTCGCTAGCTAGTTCTCTCTTGGCTTGCTTTCTTGCAGTAAGCAGTTCCTCTAGAATCTGCGCAAGAAGACCCTTGCGTTGTTTGACAGTGACGAACATATCACCGTTGGGTGTGACGATATAATCTTCGTCCTTCTTGAGATTGAATTTCTCCGCAGTTTTCTTGTTGATGAGCGTTGTGTAGCAGAGATTGTGGGCTTGGATAATACTGGGATATAGAGAAGCAAAATCAAGAGTTGCAATGGGCACTTTATAGTAACCACGAGTGGGTTCGATGACCGTAGCTCCCGTATATTGGTCGTCTGAGCCGGCCGACTTCATATTCGGGATGACAAGCTTCTGTTCTAAAGCTTTTCGAAACAGTTGGCTCATGAACTTGACCTGTTGTCCACGCGAAAGCAAGAAATTGAAGGGAACACCCGTGACTCTCGCCATTTCCGTGTAGTTTTCTAGGCACGAGAGCTTGTCCATCAGTCTTTGGGGCAAGTATGCATCCTTCAAGCAGTACACTGCCAATCGTCGTCTCGATTCCGGTGTACCATTGAATAGTTCGGTAATCATGGTATGATGAACATCCTCCTTCTGTTCTCCCAAGAAATGGGCAGAGACCGAGTTTAGTGTATAACTTCGGAGGTGATGGTCACGTTGGATGAGCTGTAAAAGATCCAGCTGTAACCGTCCGTTGGTGTTCGTAGCTTGCGAGTCACGGTTGCCCATCTGCTTGCTAGAGAAGGTGGTCTTCTCCGATACTGACGGCACCTTCGGGAGTCGAGTCCAGTACTCGAATCCGTCGATTCTTAGATGATTTGCACGCTTGAGAAGATAGGGGAAATCGAAGTTGGCAATGTTGTAACCGGTGATCAGATCTGGGTCAACTTTATCAAGAAACTCTTTCCAGCCCATCAACATCTTGTCCTCCTTTTTATAAGCCTTGACCTCTGTTGCCACGATGGGACTAGTTTCCTCAAGACAGAATACATTGCGAATAAAGGGCTTGCCTTCCCCGTATCGTGTGACGATATTGGCAATTTGGATGACCGGATCTTGATTTGGTTCTGGGAAGATGCCCTTTCGTCCAGCGCATTCAATATCGAACGAGAGGATTCGCAACGGAGCCATCTTAGACCATTCGCCCTTCGGTTCGTGGGAAATCAGATCCTTGTAGTTGACCTCGGCTTCGATCTGGCAACTTGACTGTCGTTCATGTTCCCCGACGAGAAGGTACTTTTGGGCGGGCGCTTCTACCCAGGACATACCTGGAATCTGCATAGACGAATTAGTATGGTTCCTCATCGCTACCTAGATGGCCGCGCATGTGACATACCTTGCAGTCGACCATGAATCGCAGGACGTATTGTAGGTTGTCGAACGTCATGATACCACCGTCAGCCACTCCTTTCCACATTCCCTTCCAGTTGACCTTGCGCTCTTCGAATAGCGATCGTGTTCTCGCGAAGAACTTGGGGTCCGCGACACTAATTTTAATGTAGGGACTCTGGGTGTTTCCCTGGAAGCCAAATATATTCTCCCTCAGCGTAAGTTGGCAAGAGTGCACAGCGGGCTGAGAGAGTTGTATGTTGAGGAAGGTTTTGAAAGGCTCGCAGTCATCGGGCGTGAAAGAAACTGGGGCGGCGATGTAGAAGTAGTGCTTGAAGCCGGTGACGTGAAGCATGACGGAGTGGCCATTCTCGGTGACTCCAAAGAGCTTGACCGTAGCCTTCCCCCCATGGAGGGTCCCCTCCTCAGCTTCTATCTGTTGGAATGTGAGACTATCTCTCTGGGGGTCGAAATCGACGACAGGTGGTCGTTCCCAAGCCTGGTCCTTCTCTGAATTGGTCTTTTTCAGGTCCGATATATCCTGGCTTAGCTTCTCGAGGTCTGTCTCGAACATGCTCTTTTTCTGGCTTGCGGCAAGCTTGCTACCAGGAGCCTTCTGTGAACTGTTGAGCCGCGAGGCGGGTGAGGAAGCCAAGGGCTCTACTACTCGACGTCTCTTGATGGCCGAGGGAGTCGAGGGGGCATTGCGATGGTTGGATGCATCGCCAAAGACGCGCTTCTGGGGAAGGGCTGAAGCATCCATGGCTATGTCTGGTTATTAGAAACAGACGAAGAACTACTCAACGCATTGGATGAAGGGCCAGAAGTGAAGATGTTGTTCAACAAATGAATGGCAGCCCAGCAAAAAGCGTCGTGGGTAAAGAAAGGTAAGGTGGGTTTGAAAGACGGGACTCGCGTCGCGCTCGAAACAGCCAGGGTTCACGCCTTCTATAGTGGGGCCATTGGAGGGCCTATCAATTAAGTAAGTAGTACCTACCTAATCTGTAGGCCAGTCGCGTCAAAAACGTCACTTTTATGTACTTATCAGCCTAGCTTATAACGCGTGCAGCTAAATTACCCCTTTAACTGCATACAACCAGAGGCAGCAAAACAAGCACCCTGTCTGCCTTCATGGGCACCTATGTGACATGCAAAATCCCTTTGCCCAGCAATATCTATTGTTACCTAGATAGTAGTAATGGTACATCTTTTTTTAAAGCGACATCACAAGAGATTAGTCGCCTTATTTACAATTCACGCCCACTCGCCTTCTCGACACCTTCCTTGTCAGCCTCCTCCTTCTCCTCCTCCACTATCTTCCCACTAGGGGTCCAATTAAGGGCCTTCAGCCTCTCGGAAAGGATGGGGTGGGAGAAGTGATAGCTGGCATACATCCAGTCCGCATCCATGGTGCTGAGGTTCTGGATTTGAAGCTTGATGAGAGAGGAGGCTAGCTCAGTCTTGTAGCCCAAATTCAGAGCGAATTCATCCGCTTGGAACTCAAACCGCCGGCTGATTATGTTCATCATCAGCTTGATAATCGTATCCATAGGTGCCAGCGCATCCGAGAACAGGATGAACCCAATGATAATGGGGTGCTCCTTTGTAAACCCAAAGTCCGTGTACAGCGATGCATTGTTGACGAAGACCGAGAATAGAGTAAAGATGTAGAAAACGTGAACCTAATAACTGTTAGTTTGTATTCGTCTAATTGGGCGCGAGACAACGCCAGGCTTACCTGCGAGATGCCGAAAAGTCGGGTAGTGTGGCCTAGACTCCAATGTCCGAGTTCGTGCGCCAGAACAGCCACAACTTCCTCTTCGCTACTCTTCTCGATCAGAGTATCGTAGATAACGATGTGTTTCTTCCACGGAAGGCCAAAGAAGTAAGCATTGCTGTGTGCGCTGCGCTTGCTACCATCGATAACGAAGAGTTCATGGAGGGGGAAGTTCAGCTTCTTCGCTAGCGCTTCAGTCTCCGACTTCAGCTTGCCTTCCTGTAGGGGAGACAGCTTGTTGAACAGGGGCAGGATGACAATTGGGTAGACGGTGATCATGAAAACCTGTAGAGCGGCAGTAAAGAGCCAGAGGTAGGAGACAAACTGGTTGCCCGTCTTCTTCACAATGCTCAGGAAGCCAGCCAGGATAGGAGGTGCGAAGGCAAATGCAAGCATGTTCGACTTGATCATGTCCATGACGAATAACTTTGGCGTCTGCTTGTTGAACCCGAACTTCTCTTCCAGGACGAAGGTGTGGTAGATGTTCGTAGGGAGCGACAAGACCTGCTGCATCAAGATAAAAGTGAGGACGAAGACGATTGAATGCGAGATTTCACCAGTAAACCGAGCGGGAGCGAAGCGGAGGAGCAAATCACCCGTCCAGGACCAGAGTTTCGGTAGCACATCGTAGTGGATGAAGGCAACGTTTTGGATTTGACCCCAGAGACCCTTTACAAACCCGAACTTGGCTTTGGCGCGATTGTATTCCTGGCTTTTATCGTAGACATCCGTAGAAACTTGCTGCTCGAGAACCTTGGGCGGTTTGGTGTTCTTCAAAACCTGATACTGGCGGAGGGACAGGAACTCTTCGAAACAATACTGGGCAAGCGAGAAGCCGATGATAAGCTTCTTCCATGGGAAGAGCGGGCGGTCGAGGAACCGCGCGAGGCGCTGAATGGCTGGAGTTAGTAACTAATTGGGGTTTCGCTGATAAAATTGAAATCCCTCGGAAATACTAACCTGTAATATGTCCATCGTAGCAAGATGCTACAGCTTTCTTGATAGAAGGAGGGGAAGATGAGGAAAGGAAGGTTGGAAGGGGAAAAAAGCTGTCTTAGGTAGGTACCTAAAACTTACGCAATAAGCTGTACCTAGTGGGCATGGAGAAACCGTGTCCCCAGATGTGGCGGTTCCACAAACCTGGCTGAAACCTAAAATACCTAACCTTGAAGCACTGGACCTCCAGGGTTCCAGTAAGGCGCCGGCACCTTCGGTAGGGCGGGTCAGGTCAGGGAATACCTCCTACTTACAGCTGCTACTTTCAAGATTACGTCAACCTGCCAAGATAGCCTTACATACCGTCAGCCACACCTGCTAGGTATCTTACACAGAGCGCTTCCAGTACCTGTGCTACATAGTAAGTCTACTTCTATCAATACTCATTGATCCCTACTACTAACTCATTAACTGTAACTGTGCTCAAACCCTCACAGAAGAAGTGGATAGATTCAATCAAAAACATATTCTACCTACTTCTAGAAAAGCACTCAGTTTAGATACCTAAGTAGAGTGATTATACGCATCAGTTTCGGTCTATACATACAGATATGTGCAATGGGCAGTTTATGTACCGATACTTAATATAGTCGACGTGGTCTCGTTAGAAATAGCACGTACCTAATCAATCTGGAGAGAACACAGGTCGAACGTTATAATGTAAGTAGGTAGTAGTAAAGGATCCATCCACCTCCCATCAGTTCATAGCACACTTATATTCTCAAAAACCACCACGTCTTGCCCGAGTAAAGCCTCCTTAGTATATTCCCAAGTTAAGAAAATAAAAGAAAAAACATGAAAAGAAAACCCTCAAAATAACGCCAGAGAAGATATAACTACCCAGCTACATATAGACAAATTGCCTGGGTGGGAAAGCCATGTAGGTAGGTAGGTAGGTAGGTAGGTAACAGACACATATTGTGCTCCCCCTTTTCTTGTACCCAAAGTCTCCGAACTGAACACAAAAGCTGCGGTTCCTTCGAACGAGGTTAGAACAAACCCCGAGCTATCCGGTGATGCAATTTGCCAATTCCCCAAGTACGAGGTGAGGCAGCCGTTTTCCGCTCCTACAACGAAACCCTAGGCAGTACTAGGTAGCCTCAAAGTCGTAGGTAGGTACCTAGTCTCCCTTCCAACAGGGGAAAAAAAGGCCATCAAGGGTACCTGGGCGCTATCTCATATTCGCCTTGACCCTCTCCAGCAGCTCCTCGCGCGTGGCGCCGGCCTGAGGGTGCAAGTTACGCTAGATAGGCACAGAATTTGGGATTAGCAAGCGCATGACGCCTCGGTGGTTTTTTTTTTCGATGACAGCACCGGGGAGGGGGGAGAGGGTTGGTTTGCCCCCACAAACTTACAGCAGCGAGCCATCTCCTAAGCTCATCTCTCGTCCAGTCCTCCGGGTCCCCAGTCGGGTCTGCCGCAGCGGGGAAGATCTGGCCGCCCCATAGGGACCACTATGATGGGGGGAAGTGTCTTGAGTCAGCAAGACAGGATTTCCACCTTTGAGGAGAGGGGGGGGGGGCACAGGAAAGAGAAAGACACGGATAGCTAGGTAGCTAAGCTATCGCAGAGGAAGGGGGTCCGGCCTAGAGTTAAGATGTGAGACGAAAATAAATAGGCACTTACAGCCAGAGCGCCAGTGACGAGGCCGGAGAAGACTTTGATGTAGAAATCCATCAGTACCTGGCAGGACGTGGAATAGAGAATTGTCTAGTTATCTTCTGTATGTACCTAATACGGCATTCTTCAACGAGTCAGTATAAACATATAAGCAACCGGTTTCAAGAGGGAGAGAGAAGAAAAATCCAATGTCAGGTACCTTTGAGCGCATGACTTTATCCAACGGAGTAGACATGGTGGGCGGGTAGAGAGGTTACCTATTACCTATCTATATGGGTTGTTTTTTCTTGGAAAGATTGACGAACCAGCCCCTGAATTAAAAGGTGGTGGACTTGCAGACGCGAGGTACAAGAGATCTGTTCACTCGGGCTTAAAGACAATTCAGGAATGAGTCATGGGTTCGTGGTAAAGACCCAATGTTCAGGCAACCTTGTTAAGACCAGATGCCATGGACAGACAGCGTCGTCCGTTTTACTGGTTCCAGACTCAATATTAGTCGGGACCTCGGGATCAGGAGCTCAAGCTTGAGCCACATGCAGGAAAAGCCACGTCAGCCACATATGGGTGTGCTTGCCCATTAGACCTCATAGGGAGGTGCCTAGGCAGGTTAGCGGACCTCATCCTGCCCGCCGGCGGCGGGACTACCTACATAGGTACCACCTGCAGCTACATAGTGTAGGTACGCTAGGGAGTATGCATGTAAGTAAGTACTTACCTACCTACAGCTTGGAAGGTACACCGTACGGAAGGTGCTAGGGCACCGTAAGGGGTACAAAAAGGTTCAGATCTGAGGTCAATAGCTTAGCTCCCCATCATTCTTACAACTACCACACTCGTTTTCTCCTACCTGATCCACTACACCTACCTACCTAATGCACTGCTGGGCTAAGCTTGAGGCTCACGGCACACTTTAGATGCTAAAGTTACTAGTTTCGTATAGAGCAACACTTTTAGGACACGGCGGAGCTAATAACCAGATTCTTGTCTGGTATTTAGGGATTCGGACTCTATCACAGCATTTTTTTCCCTCAGATAACCTAGCGTGCCTAGCACATAGTCCTGACACTTCTAATCTATTGATTTGTTCACCGCTTACGCGATGACCTTCTCCTTGCACTCGATACTAAAAGGTCGTTAGTCCGTGGATTTCAAAAGACCCAGATCGTCAAGCACTTACCCGTACTTCTCCTTCAACTCCTTGATCAACGGGTCGTTAATTCGGGGAGACATCGGCGCAAGAATCCCCTTATCAGAGATAGTGCCATTGAGGACTTGTTGGACAGCTATGTAGACAGAACGTTAGTTGTCTCCCCCTTTAGAATAGGAATAGTGACTAGAATAACTTACCAACACCACACGGCACGCCTACCAGCTTAGCCATGGCACTATAGCCACCTGAGCCGACTGGAGCACCATACTCGCACAGGGTCGAGGTCCTCGTTTCTCTGCTGCCATCCTTGTTCTCGATCTCGAACTTGTGTTGGAGCATGACGAGATCTGGACATCTTAGTATTGTCCCCATGCCGTTCAAGAGAGAGAGGTGGAGGGGGGATTGTGTAGTATTGACTCACCACGCTCGCCTTCTTCGAACTGCATCTTCTTCTCCAGGGTGGCGCAAAGGGTGTCAAGAGGGTTGCCTCTAGGGATGATCTTCTCCGATGAAAACTAAACCAAATCACGATATTAGAATTTCCTTCTCATGAGGAATGCATAGGAATACGTATTAACCTACCAATCCAATCCACTTGAGGCCAGCCAGAAGCTGCTCCTTCTGGCTGTCATCCTTAAAGCTTGCCTTGCTGTTAATAGCCAGGAGAAGATCCTGCTCGTTAGACCCCGAAGCTCCGATAATCTTTTGCGTAGCTTCCTTCCATGAGATGGGCTCATTCAGAGCGCTGTTCTCCTCATCACTCAGGAAACCCACTAAACTAAAGATTAGCGATCATTTCGTTGATTCCCCGATGGAGATGAAGTTTGTGATGCTAAACTTGCACACGGGAATAATTGAAACAAGTCCATGAATAATGTCAATTGATGTAGGTAGAACATACTGTCAACCAGGAGTTTAATGAATTCTCTATATTGCTTGTTATCAGTACCATTCTTTTTAAGATTACCATGGACATTGCAAAGCTGCAATATCGGATATGATGAAATTACTCCTGAAGTAGAGTATCTGCATCCATCTGAACTATAACAAGAAAGCTTTCAAGAGAGGAGTAACTTACGGGAATCCACCATATCTTAGAGTACCACGGATGATAGTTTGGGCCTCAGGGATGTTGTATCTGTACAAGAAAGATTTCGTTAGTTATGTTATTTTTGAAGTTTGCAACCCAGAAGTATTCATAGAGAGTGTGACGAACCGCTCTTTGTACGGCGTAGAATCTCTGTTCGGGTACGCAACGAATGCGAATCCGGGGTATATGGGGTAGGGCTTCGCCTGAGCCATGAGTTCGGGTCCGGCCACATTGACAACCTTGCCACCTTGGTAGAAGCTCGCAGCGTTGCGCAGAGCCAGAAGAACACCCCTACATAGGTATGTTAGTATAAAACTTAATAATGGGGGTGGAGACAATGAAATAGTGTCTCTAAATCTCAGAGGTCTTCTGTCATTCGAAAGGGGTTCGGGAGGGTGATGTACCTAGACGACCAACTAAACTTGTACCCGAGAGGGTTGCCGGAGTCCTCTAGGTCAAGTTAGCACTTCCTATACACTACATTGTATATCAACTTGCGTACCTGGTGCCGGAAGACCACCACAGTAGGAGAGGAACGAAAGGATCTTTCCTCCAGCCTGATGGACCTCGGAAATGGTCTTGACGGCGTATAGATGCTTTTCGAACATTCATCGTTAGCATTATTCTTCCAAGGTAAGGAGTTCGATTTTGCGCCGCCCGCGCCTAAAATGGGCAGAGCTACCATCTCTCAGTGACAAGGCGGCATAGTTGCGGGTGCGGGTGTGAGTACATGGCAGTGACCTAGGGGCGCCCCCAGGTACACGCCTTGTTTGCACAAGCCCGACCCACACCGACGGGGTGAAGCGGGCCGTGGCCGACACCGGCATCACCACCATCGCCGGATCTAGGATTATATATGCGCACAGGTATGCAACTCGGGAGCGGCGCGCAACCGACAGGGCTAGCTGAGACCTGCTATTTCGAATATGGGATCGTAGGGAGGAGGAATTAAGCTAGGAAACAGTTCCATGCGAGGAAACGCTTACGTCGATACCAGGATCCAAGCCGATCTCGTTCATAACTGTGATTCCAGCATCCTTACACTGCTGGTCGAGCTCCATCATGGCGGGTGAGACGTAACTCGTCGTGACGACATGCTTCTTCTGGCGAATCGCGCTCTTGATAACGGTGGCGTGGAACGTGTAGGGGATAAGAGAGATGACCAGGTCGTGCTTTGCGACCTCGGCGTCGAGGGCCTTCTCGTCGGTAACATCTAGAGAGATGGGATGGGCGTTCTTGACACCTTCGGCAAGGCTCTTGGCCTTCTCAAGGGTTCTGCAAGCTCCTTGGAGTTAATACAGAGCCAATTGACGTGTTTGGAGAGCTGAGAGCTTACCAACGGAGACCTGGATGCCAGCGTCGCTGAGGATGTCTAGGGTAGGTCTGGTGACGAACCCCGCGCCTAGCATAAGAACATTTCTGGCGTTTTAGTTAGTAAATGGCCAATTGAAGATGAAGTATTACGAGTATTTACTGCTGGGCCATGATTGCGACTTTCGATGTTCTGTTCCAAGTTGTGAGAAAACGTGGGCGTGTAAGTGAAGAAATCGAATGAAGAAATCTAGGTAGCATCGACTTAGACCTATAGAGCAATTGAAGCTGTAGGTAACTTTTAATGTGGTACGCCGAGTGACTCTGACGGGAAACTGCCCCTCCGTCACCGAGGGGTAATTGGAGCTAAAAAAAAATTAAAATTTGTAATCGACGTACCTAACCTAACCTTAGATGGATACGGCAGAATTTCGGGGTTGCAAATGCGCGTCCAGGGGGTAAGTACCATGCATGCAGACAGGTTATGGTACTCCACAGCTGGCTCCAGCTGACCCCGGCTGCTATCTAGTATCGCATAGGAAAAGCCTGGAACCCTACCTCTCCATCCACCGTCCACACAATTTCGCACCCCCGTGGTTGAATTATTGGTCGCACATTTTGTTGAGAATATCCCATCTACACCCCAAGCAGACCTTGCCTCTTCACCAAATCCACCCCCCAGTAGCCAAAATGCCTCAGGAAATCGGAGATATCAAGAAGGTATTTTTGCACGGCGAACTCCCAAAAAACGAAACGAGAGCAATGTAACTGACAGATAGTGCCAATTACCTAGTTCATCGAGATCTGCCGGCGGAAGGACGCCCAGTGTACGTATACCAAATAAGACACGAAAAAAAAGAAGGGAGACTCCGTTTTGCTCTGCGAATATTGATGCTAACGAGTGCCCCTTTTCTCTGTTTTCACTGCAGCCGCCCGGATCAAGAAGAACCGCAAGTCGTCGCAGACCAAGTTCAAGGTCCGATGCAAGACCCAGCTCTACACCCTCGTCCTGAAGGACTCCGACAAGGTCGAGAAGCTTAAGCAGAGTCTGCCCCCGAGTACGCAACCACCCGTCCCTCCTCAACGAGAGTGAAACTGTCCCAGGAGAACGAGACTAACACTGGGGTCCCTCCCTTTTCTGCAGACCTACAAATCAAGGAGGTTGCCAAGAAGAACAAGAAGGGCACGCACACGGCTTAGAGCGGATGGTGGAGAGCACTGTACAAGGGCAATGGCAAGGGCAAGGGCGGCGATGGTGACTGGTCAAGCTGATATTTTCACGATTCCCTCGCGGACGAGCTAGAGAGGTCCTTTGATCGGAATCGCGGAATTCAGGTGGATGTGATGCACACGGCCAGGTCCAGGACTGACTGGGCTGGCTGTTGGTTAAGGCTCATTTGAGGCGGCGTCTACGGGTACCAAATGGAATTGAGACTTTGCAGGCGCAACGAGGCCTTATGGTTATAGACAATTCCTCATCAATTGCACAAAGACAGACCAAAACAAAATCAAAAATATGGACCAAAAAAGGGGGGAACCCAACTTTTTGCCCGTTTGCTTTCCTACCCTTTAGCCATGATGTCTATGAAAAATAAAAGATGAAAACACAAGCCCCTCCTCCCATTTCCATCATCCCTCTTACAAGATCCTCCGGTAGTGCTTCACCTCGTTAGTCTTAGCAAAGGACATCAGAGGCCCTGCGTATTTAGCAAAGTCCTCCGTCTTCGCCAGCTCCGCGTGCCTTTCCACCGCCGGCCAGCCAACGAAGAACACGCACTCCTCCACATCCGGATCGGCCTTCTGCTTGCGGAATCCGCTCCGGACAGCATGGGGCTTCGCAAAGTCGACGAGCACGCTCTTGCCGCCGTCCCAGGCCTTAGCGAAGGCCTCCTTGTCCGCGGCAGCGACGCCGACCCTCCCGACGCTAACGACGGGGCTCGCGAGCAGCGGGATCTCCTCGCCGGCCTCCGCGCGGGCGGGGCCGAACACCTCGGCGTCGAGGTGGAAGTACTCGATCTGGTCGAGCTGGAAGTGGGCGGCCAGCGGCGCCGAGCTGGCGCGGTACTCGTCGCTCGCGAGCCAGGCGCCGTGCTCCTCCGTCGACCCCCACCGCGCCGTCTCCAGCACCACCCGCGGGTCCTCCACCTGCTGCAGCAGCGCCACACCGCGCTCCGCCGGAGCGTCCGCCACGTGCGCCGCTACCCATGCGGCTTGCGCTTCGAGCGCGCGCTGCATCGCGGCTTTGGCGGCGTCTGTGAAGGTCTCTGACGAGCTCGTCAGCCAGACTAGGTTTGTGACTGGTGCCATGTTTGGTTTTTTTTCTCGGTGAGGGGGCGGTTTTTTTTGGTAGGTAAGTAGGTAGGTAACCCGTAAGGATAACGTTATATTGATGGATGTGACTTAGACGGTGGTGGAGTTGCGGGGTCCAGATGAGAAATAAAAGGGGGGGGGGGGGGCTGTAAAATGTGGAAGAGTCTTCGCCGCGATTATGCGTATTTGGTAAGTAAGATGTTAAGAGTCAAATGATCAGAGGGTAGGTAATTGGTTTAGGTGCGTAACAGGTATTTTCGGTATGTAAGTATTAGACTGGATAAAAATGGACGACGATTGCCTCAGCTTATAACATCTTGAATTTATATATTTATATCTCTATCTCGCGTACCCCGCAAGGTGGGCCGCTTTTTTTTTATACTAGAGACCTAGGTAAGAGATACTGGAGATGGACGGTCACCAAAACAAAACACATGAAAAAAAGACCATGTTTCTTACGGTTTCCAAGCCTTTTCTGCCGCACCAGTCCCTCAAAGTTGCCAGCAGCGGAGGGTGATGTCGACAGCAGTTCGGCGACACCGGCCCGAGACTATTACTTCTTTTTTTGTTATACATCCCGGCTCGCCCCCAGGCATTGTAGGTTACTTCGGTATCAAAATAATTAATACACTGCAACGTTCTGGTTTGATGTTTTGCCTTCGTTGATTGGAGATTTATGCCTACGTACTTGCAAAGGATCACTTGGCCTTGCGGCGTGTTCATGCAAAGGACGGCTATTCTAGTCCTGTTATTTCAGTGTCATACGTTGACGAAGACTGGGCTGATACACTGCATATGAGGGCTTATAACTAAAGTACCTATGTAGGTAGGTAGGCACGTAGCGACAAATTTACCTATATTTACATACATTGCTGATACATTCTAGATATGATTGCGCCCCGGGTATGAATCACCAAGGTGTTGCCGTTGCTGTGTAAGTCAATACCCGACGCTGTTGTGATATGTAGTATGGTGATAATATGCTGTCAGATAACAATCATATGGCGATTGGGAGGAAGGAATAGGCCATATCCGGAGTTAGTCCAATGGACTTAACTGGTTACAGGAGTCCCCGATGATAGTGGCATGCATCTATGGTGTACTGGCTCTAATGTTCCTGTCCTCGAGTCGGTGCGATGAGGCGTAGAGGGGGAGAGCTTGTCCCCACGGACACGACATAGGTACGGTTGATGGAGACGGAAAAGGGGGGGATGGAACCACAGCTGTGCTACTAAACTACTACACCGTCATATGGTATACCTAGCTACTTACCTAGTAGGCACTGTACCTAGGTAAGTACCTAATGCTCGTCTACTGAGGTGAAACGCAACATGAAAGGTAGGTAAGTATGTTATCATGGCGACAAGAGAAGAGTTGACGAGAGGAGAGGAGAGGAGAGAGAAGAGTAAGACGCCGGTTCCGATCGGTCTAAAAATACCTATAAGCCGTACACCAATACCTACATACATACCGTACACCCGTCCCCTTCCTTCCCCCTCCTTTGTCTCTTTCTCACCTGACCGTCCGGTGAATCGGGCAAGTCGGAGTTGTCTGATCGGGGCATGGCCGAACAGGGATTCTGGCTATGCTTCTACTAGTTAGTTGGCAAGGCACGGGCTGTGGCCAATCAGAACACGGCCGAATATGATTTCTCTTCCAACCGGCCTAGTGTTAGAGGCCAGCTGGGAAAAGACTCGCCTAGGTCCGCGAGACCCAGATAATATCATGGCATTTCGATTCCCATTGTGGTGCTCATGAGCTGGGCTAAGACCCAGCCATCGACTCATCTAAACCCAATCCGTTCCCATTCGCTCCCCCATCAGCATATATACACTGGTACATGCATACGTGACAATGTAACATTGGGAAGAGAGTGGGGATGGAAGGGGGATATATACATACATAAGTATGTACACACCTACCTACGACTATCTTCACGATGCATTGGAATGTGTTGATGGTGAAAATGGTGGTGATACTGGTGGCGGTGTTGTACGTAGTAGGTAATTATTAGGGGGGTGAATCACAGTGGTGTAAGACTTGAAACATTAAGTAAGTATTACCTGAGAAGGGGGCTTAGGTTTACCAGACGACTAGGTTGATGTTGTTGGTAACATGAAGTAGTTGAGACGACGTACAGTACTTCATGTTAACTATGACATTTGGAAAGTTGATGTACCTTACCTTCAAGCAGCGTGTAGGTACATTCCATCCAACAAAGCCAAGCTTCTGGCCCCTAACATTACCTAGGTGGTACCATCGAAGCAATCAACAGCCAATACCCTTTTTTCTACTCCAAAAAATAACAGCAACAGCAACAACAACATACCACCGACAAGCATATAGCTACCTTATAACCCCAGTCTCAGGTCCTCAGGTTCCCCATAAAAAGAAAAATAGATCGATTTACTTCGCTTCCTTAAACTTTCTAGGTAGTACGTAGTGGGCCTAGTGGCCGGTTTGTGTAAGTAGTACCCAATTGATCAGATCAGGATAAGGACAGGTTGATTGTTGGAGTATATAAGTCAGTTGAATTGACTTGACCGACATCAGTAAGTATACTACTGGTGTCAACTATACCTCGTTTTTTGGCATTTGATTGCTAAAAACACCGTTTCTTTGTTTTGCTCATTTCTCTCATTCTCCTCTTTCCTCTCCCATTCCTACTCCTCTGTGGGTTCCCGTGGCTGTCACCCGCTGCCGTATATTGACGTAAGGTGCACTAGGTTAGAAGTATTAGGTACGCGGCAGGTAGATTTATCGGTTTCCGATAAGAGGTACCTAACAAGGTTCCTTTTACGTGTGGTACCCCGGAGTTCGGGGCTTCGAGGATTCCCTTTTTAGGAGACAAAGGAGTGTAAATTGGGAACAGCAAAAAAGGGACCAGGACCACCTGCACTTACGGATTACATTACACTACCTAACCTAGGTAGAACCAATTCCCTGCCTCCCTGCTCCCTACCGAATATCTACCCAGCTACCTACTAAAGCTAATCAAAGCTGATATAATATTCGTATACATATATACATCAATCCATATACACATCGGGAACAACCCTGCGCGCCTCGTTCCCGTTTATACACTACTTACTCCTACTTATCTCCTCGCACCCACGTCCCATCCATCCGTCTCCCCCTTTCTTCCTTCTTTTCCGTCTTTGTCTTCTCCATCTTGAACGACTCGCGTCCCAACCACGACAGCAGCAACGGAAAACTCAATTTTGGAAATGTCGAACGGCATCAATGGCTCCCACAAAGAGATGGGAGTAAATGGCACTGCCAATGGGCATGGGAATGGCGCTACCTACGCCAATGGCAACAGCAGCGACAGTGGGAGGTCGTCGGGGGAGATAGAGAGGAAGAAGATAAATCGCAAGAACTCGAGTCCTCTGATGCCTGCCTTTATGGTTTCCGCGCCCGGCAAGGTTATTGTCTTTGGCGAACACGCTGTTGTCCACGGCAAGGTACGGACGACCACGGTCATGAAGATACCATGATCCACGCTTCTAATGTTGTCGTGTGTGAATTTACTGAACACACGAACCCTGCTGACCGCGCTCTTCATCCACATAGGCTGCTATCGCCGCCTCCATCTCGCTACGCTCCTACCTTCACGTCACGACCCTCTCCAAATCGAAACGCACAGTCACCCTCCGATTCCCCGATATCGAGCTCGTACACACGTGGAATATCGACGATTTGCCGTGGAACGTGTTCTCTCACCCCTCCAAGAAGAAGTACTATTACGACTTGGTCACGACCCTCGATCCCGACCTCGTCGATGCCATCCAGCCACATCTAGCCAACATTTCACCGCATAAGTCGCCTTCTGACCGTAAGATACATCAGAGCTCGGCCGCATCCTTCCTATACTTGTTTTTGTCTCTGGGGTCCCAGAAATTCCCGGGATGCATATACACGTTGCGTTCTACAATCCCCATTGGGGCTGGTCTGGGCAGCAGTGCTTCGATCGCCGTCTGTCTGTCCGCCGCCCTCATGTTACAGATCCGCACCCTCGCTGGGCCGCACCCGGACCAGCCTTCCGAAGAAGCACGGTTACAGGTCGAGCGAATCAACCGGTGGGCTTTTGTGGGGGAGATGTGCATCCACGGCAACCCATCAGGCCTTGACAACACAATCTCGACACAGGGCAAGGCCGTTGTCTACCAGCGAACCGAGTTCGGCAAGCCCCCGGCCGTCACCCCGCTGTGGGATTTCCCCGAGCTGCCCCTGCTCCTGGTCGATACGAGATCGCCCAAGTCGACCGCCGTCGAGGTTGCCAAGGTCGCAAAGCTCAAGGACACGCACCAAAAGCTAGTCGGTAGCATTCTAGATGCGATTGACAAAGTGACGAGGACGGCTGAGAATCTGATCGCCGAGGAGGATTTCGACAGCAAGGAGCACGAGAGCCTGCGGCGCGTAGGAGAGCTCATGTCGATCAACCACGGCTTGCTAGTGTCGCTAGGCGTGTCACACCCTCGGCTCGAGCGGATAAGGGAGCTGATAGACTATAAGAATCTGGGATGGACGAAGCTTACAGGTGCCGGTGGAGGCGGTTGCTCGATAACGCTGATGAAGCCAGGGGTTCAACCTTCGGAGCTACAGGAGCTGGAAAACCAGCTCGAGCAGGAAGGGTATCAGAAATTCAGGACGACCCTTGGTGGTGACGGCATCGGCGTCCTCTGGCCTGCCGTCTTGAAGAATGGCCTGGACGAGGATGAGGAGGGCGGCATGGAAATCGACCTCGAGAAGTTCCTCAATGCGCCAGGCAATGATGGTGTGGAGAAGCTGGTGGGCGTACACGATGGAGCTGGTGAAAGAGAAGGATGGAAGTTTTGGAGGGTTGAGAGCAGATGATGGTGATGATGATGATGACGAACACAGGGTCAGAAGGGATGAGGAAGGTAAAGGGGGGAGGGGGGTTTGTGATGGTGCATTATGCATGTCAAACCTTGGATGTAATACCATGCAGTCTCACGACAGATTGATGCCAGTGGGGGGTTTTGTATTTCTCCCCCTTCCCGATAAAAATAAGCCGACCCTTTGGAAATTACTGTACATTACTTACCTACCTACCTAAAACCTACCTATATATTAATGGGACAGAAGCGATGGCGTAACCGGGAGATGTATATAGGTAATGATTATTATTATTACTACTACTACTATTACATATACTTTTTCCTTGTACACGCCATTAGGAGGGTATATGTTTTTAAATATATGTCAAGCGACCACATAGTTATCAAGAGATAGGTGTATACACACCTAGATGCAAATGAAAACAATATGACATGGAAACAGATAAAGGTACCTTAAGTAGTTTCAATATGCTGTAAGTTAGTATTCTCTGTAACCGTTGCATTTATCTAACTAGGTTAGCATTGTTACTTTTTGCTTTAACCAATATTCACTTAGTTCTGCTCTGTCTAAAGCTAAAAGTTAGCTTCTCACCTGTTAAACGGGGAATGTACTTACCTTACATCAATGTAGGTAGGTACTTAACGGGCATTCTCTCCCTACATAGTTGCATCATTGCTAAGTACATACATAACGCCGATCCCTACTAGGTAGTAGGTAGGTAAGAAGTAGTACCTTTTTAAACCCCCCACCATCAACCATACATCATCCCACCATCCCTCCATCCCTCCATTCCAGCTTTGTGAACCTGAATCCGATCCTTTCTTTGGGAGGGGTTCGGTTTGCAAGCTAGCAATGCCACCAAAGAACAAAGGCTCCAGCAAGCAGCAGCCCTCCTCTGCAGCCAATTCCACTCCCCTAGAAGAGCCCAAGACGGTTCGCGAGCAAGCCTGGTACCGCTACTGGATCACCAACCCCTACGAGAAGGCATACGCAGACGCCGGCGGACTCGACGGCCTGAGTCCTGCCGACCGACAAGGCTACCTGACCTCCCAGTTCATCAAGAGCCTGCACATACACAACCAACTCCACAATCCGAGGGGGACCATCTCGTCCGCTGCAGAGTCCGTCCTCTCTAAGAAATCGCTGAAGGAGTTCTGGAAGCAGGTCAACGAGGCCAGCATCCCCCTGCGCACTCTACCTGAGCCACGCGAGGGGCAGTGGGGTACCGACCGCTACGGCCGTGACATTGGTGACTATAGTATCGAAGAGTACGACGCCCTGCAGGAGAAAAAGGCCCAGGTAGTAAGACTGCATCTACAGAGCAGACGCTATCGCGCCAAGCGCACGATTGCCGAGCGAGAAGCAAAGTGGGCTGAGCTGGCTGGGGAACAAGCAGCAGCAGAGGAATCAGAAGAGCCTGAAGAGGGCGGGTTGGATTACGTGAGGCCGGAGAAGTACGTTCTCACCGAGGAAGACAAAGAGGCTGAGAGAGAACGACGGAAGGAGATGGCGGCGCTCAAGAAGGAGCTCTACGGCGAGAAGGTCGCCTCGTACGCTCTCGATCCCGACTGGGATGATGTCACCCCTATACCGCAGGTCGAACCCGAGGGAGCCCTTGCGGCTATTGCGTATACCGATGACTATGCTGAATGTGAGTTGAGCCTCTCTCTATGGCTATAGAATCAGTCATGGGCTAACCTGGCCACCTCCTGCAGCAATGTCCTACCTCCGCGCCGTCATGGCCGCCAAAGAATATTCGCCGCGCTGTCTCCAATTAACCGAATACATCATATCCATGAACCCAGCGCACTATACGGTGTGGTTGTATCGATTTGCTATAATCGAGGCTCTGAACATCTCAGTGCCGGACGAGATCAACTGGCTGAACGATGTGTCGTTAGTGCACCTGAAGAACTACCAGATCTGGCACCACCGTCAGCTCTTGATGGACCACTATTACCCAGCCCTGGCGTCGGAGACCGAGCGAGTCGCTGCCCTCGCTGCATCGGAGCGTGCCTTTCTCACCAAGATGCTCGAGCTCGACACCAAGAACTACCACGTCTGGAGCTACCGCCAGTACCTGGTACGCAAGCTGGGCATGTGGGGCGCCGACGAGCTCGCCAGCATCGAAACACTCATCGACGACGATGTGCGCAACAACTCGGCCTGGTCGCACCGCTTCTTCGTCGTGTTCTCGGATCCGGCGCACACGACCCCCGACAGCCACGCTACGGAGCACGACCCTAAGGTCCCTGCCGACGTGATCGACCGCGAGATCGCCTATGCCACGGACAAGATCAAGCTCGCCCCGCAGAACCAGAGCCCCTGGAACTATCTCCGTGGCGTCCTAACCAAAGGAGGGCGCAAGCTAGGCTCGGTACGCGAGCTCGCCGAGGGCTTCGTTGAGAACCTCGGCGCGGAGGAAGGGGAGGTCGTGCGCAGCTCCCATGCGCTGGACTGGCTCGCGGACATTTACCAGGAGGCAGGTGAGAAGGAGAGGGCAGACTTGTGCCTCCAGCGTCTAGGAGATAAGTGGGATCGCGTGCGTAAGGGTTATTGGGAGTATAGACGGCGAAACCTGAACGAATAACGGGGCTTTGATCGTCAATTAATTGCTTGCTTATGTGCCGTGAATAGGGGAAGCGGGGATAGATAGATGGATGAATAGGTCGGGTCCCAGATGGAGACCACCTGGCTGGGTTGAGCAAATATTTATGTCCCCTTTTATCTTTGCTCGGTCTGAATGATTTGAGCTGATGTATCATGGATGTGATACATTGGAACTCTCAATTTCGAGAGCAGGGGACAGAAATAAAAAGAAGAGAAAGAGAGAAAGAGGGGAAGACTTGCCCACGATATACCTACTTCTCTCCTATGAATGGGACAACGAAAAGTACGTTTACTACGAGTCGGTGATGATGATGAATAGTGTTTGGTAAATAGATGATGAATGAGTGTAAACTTAGATGTGTATGAACTAAGTGAACTGTGGAATTACGCGAGATCATAGGATAGATGTGAGATGAGGATACTCTAATCTCTCTTTCGCCTTCCTCATTACCCCTTCTCTCTCTCTCTCTCTAGTGGCTAGAAGGACTTGTCGAAGTGAATGTTTGCCGAAATCTTTTTGTTTTTAAGAGTTTATCGTGCTCCTATCCTATCTGCCTCTAATATAAAAGAGAAAAGGAAAAAAAGGGGGTGATGACAGAATTTATACTTGCTAAGAAAGATCTTATTTTATACCTAGGTTAGGTAGGTGTTTTATATTTATTGTTTTTATTTTGTTCACTTGTCCTCCCTCCCTCCTCCCCCTTTTTTCTTTTCTTGACTCTCTCATCTCAGCCGCACTGTACCAGCATGTCGTACTCCAGGGCCTAGGCTAGTTATAGCCATAGCAGCAATAATAGTAGTAATCGAGATTCCTGTACTCCGTTTGCTTTTTATCTAGTTGTCCCCTTGCCCTTTTTTCTCCCCCCCTTCTCTTCCCCAACACCAAACCCCATCCTCCCCCGTTCCTCCTTCACAGCGCCCTAAAATTCTGACTAACAACAACCCACCGCCTGCTCCCGCGGGGCGCGTTCCTGCCCCAGGCCTCCCAGTGCGGGACCAGCAGCCAGGCCTCGCTGAACGCGGTCTCCTGGCCGGACGCGGCGCCGCCGCAGCGCAGCGTGCCGCTGACCTGGACGGCGAAGCTGACGCGGTCGGGCTGCGCCAGCAGGTCGGCCGGGCAGCCGAGCCGGTAGTCCGGGTTCACGGGCTGCGCGTCCCACGAGCCCACCTCGTACTGCACCATCGCCGCGGTACGGCCGCGCAGCGCCTCCTCGTACGCCCCCGGCGATGCGACTACTAGCCCGTTGATGCTGAGGTCGGGCACGGCGCCCGCGCTAACGAGAAGCGGTGACGCGCTGCTGTAGTACTGAGACAGCGGCTGCTGCTTGTTAAGCGCGTCGTAGTATTGGTCTACGAAGCTTTGGGCTGCTGGAAAAGGGGAGGGGGGGGTTAGTTTGGGGTTTGTGGTGGGGAGAATAGGGGGATGGGAGAGAGAGAAGATGGGGAAGAAACGTACCATCGCTGGCGATTTTGGCTTGGGTCTCGATGTTGGGTATGGATGCCATGATTGATTTTTTGGCAAGATTCGGGCCTGGTTTGGGGTTGGGAGGTTAGAATTAGGGGGTAGGTAGGTAGGTAGGGTATTGTATATTGACGGATGGAAGGGGGTTTGGCGATGAAGGTGAGAAGGACTTTTATTTACGTACCTACCCCAGCAGAGACTTGGCTTAGTACGTATGAGCTTTTAGAAGTGAAATGAGGCTCATAAATCACGTCTTAAAAGGGTTGAATTGATAAGTATCAAATGTAGGCAGTGGTAGTAGTCTTTCTATATGAATAAGGGTGTAAGTCTGTGTACGACTGGGTAGATTGATATGTTGGTAGGTCAACTACTAGGTTAGGTAGTTTCTAAAGAGGTTTGGAGTTGAGGCCGAACCGTGCGAATAAATAGAAGCTGTATAGTCTATTATGTGGTGAATGCAGTGAGCATGTGGAGTGAAAGGAAACATGAAAGGCAATGAACCTACCTAGTAATTCGCTTAAATACATACTTGACACACCTACGGCAAAAACCTACCTAGGTTGGTTAGGTACGTGCTACCTACACCAGTCGTGTACAGGTAGCTAGAAATACAGTTGACTGATACTGTGTGGGGTCACTGTTTGCTAGGTTAGGTCAGTCTCTAATATTTATACCGGACACTAACATCCAATGAACTACACCTGACGAGAGCTTCACATCAATGTGGTTTGAGCTTGAGAGAAACCTACAAACTTGAACCTTCATTCGTTTAGTCGATAATACACGTTTCATTACATTTTGCAGTATTTATTTATTTTAATTTTCAAATTTTATAGAGTGAGATATCCCTCACTTTGATCACTGTAGGTCTAGTATCTAGGTCTGGTATACCTAACTCCTAGCCGCTGGTTAGGCAGGTAAACGGCTTATACAACATACCCAAAGGTGATGACCCCGTAACTCATATTGATAGAAACAATGCATTGAAGTATTAATTTGAATATGCTGCTACCGTTCAAAATATAAATATCAAGGCGTCATGGCTTCTCATATATTTATATACATACGCTTCCACCACGAGCACCATCCACTCCCATCATCAACCCTCACTTCAGTCCTCCCTCCTCCCCCTCCCCCCCAACCCCAAACTTCTCCACATACTCCCTCAGCATCTCCAAGCTCACGTTATTCCCACCACACACCACCATAACCACATTCTTCGTCCTCCACTCGTCCTCCCTATCCTCCTCCGCCCGCGCCCCAAACCCCAACGCCTCCCTCAGCAGCCTGCCCCCGTCCTCATACGCCGCCGCCAGCGTGGCCCCGCACGCGACCTCGACGAGCAGGCGCTCGTCGTCCGCGAACCGGGCCGCGGCGCGCACCGCGGCCGCGTCCTCGACCACGGCGTGCGCGAGGCCGAGGCCGCCCCCCGCGGCGAGCGCCCACTCGAGCGAGCGGGCCGAGACGCGCGGCGCCCCCAGGCTGGTCGCCACGCTGGTGATGCGCGGCAGCGTGACCAGCGCGCCGGCCTCCACCGCCGCCGCCAGGCTGTGCGCCCCGCGCGTCTCCAGCGCGAGCACCTTTGGCGGGCGCGGGTACCGCGACACGCCCTCCATGATGCCGTTGAGCAACCCGCCCCCGCCCACGTTGCACACGATGGCGTCTATGGGCCGGGGAAAGGACGAGGAGGCGCATAGCTCGTCGACTAGTGTCGATACCCCGTCCCAGATGTCGGCGTGGTCGAAGGGCGGCACGTACACGCCGCGTGGGTCGTGCGCGAGTACTGCCGAGAATGAGAAAAAGATTAGTATTCGGGAGGTTAGTAATGGATGTATGTATGTAATGTGATACTGCCATATTGTTTAGGGGGGAGGGGGGGAGGGGTGTTTATAAACTCCTTTTCTTTCTTTCCTTTTTTCCTTACTCCCGAGACATGGTTATGTAAAAGGGGGCAAAGAGGGAGCGAGAGAGAGAGAGAGAATAAAACGATAAAATAAAAAGTCACTCACGGGTCTCGCGCAGGTGCGCGTCCGCCCGCGACCAGTCCGAGCCGACCTGGTGCACGGCGGTGGCGCCGCGCAGGCGCAGCTGCGACACGACGCGCGCGGACGTGGTCGTGGGCACGACGACGGTGCAGGGGCGCCCGAGGCGCGCCGCCGCGGTCACGGCCGCCAAGCCGGCGTTTCCTCCCGACGAGCAGTAGAAGTGCACGTCTGGCGGTGGCTCGGAGGAAGAGGAGGAACAACTGGTCGGCGTTCCTCCCTCTTGTTGCTGGCCGTGAAGCAGCATCGCCCGGTACATCATGGTCCCGATGCCGCGGGACTTGAAGGACCCCGAGGGCTGGAGGTTCTCGAGTTTGAGGAATATGTTACTTTTTGGGGGGAGGGGGGGGGGGAGAAGGTGTCTGGTTAGCTTTGTATTCTTACTATTTTTTTTGGTATGTAAATGGCTTTGGGGGAGGGGGGAGGAGTTTCTCAACTTACCATCCTGCTGCTCGCGAGAGAGCGGGCGAGGGGATACATGGTGTCTCTATATAGAGGTTTTGGGGCCTCGGTGCGGACGATGCCGTTGCTTCTTTTTCCGGTGCTTTGGCCTGGCAAGTAGTCTCCGATGGCAGAGGGCGAGTCATATCTTTTTTTTTCTTCTCTCTTTTACTTCTTCTCTTTCTTGTTCTTCTGCTTCTACTTCCACTTCTTGGTGAGAAGTTAGGAAAGAGGGTACAAGAGAGAGAGAGAGAGAGAGAGAGAGAAAATAAGATGTACTACGCTAGCCCGGAGTTCGTGATAGGCTTCGGGTGTTTAAAGTGCTTCACTTAGGTATAACTCAAAGAACCCTTTTGCTCTTGTTCGAATAGTGGGCGATTCTTGTATTTAATAACCGGGATACCCCCTCCGGTTTCGCTCGCTTTCTAGAGGGGTTAGAAACGAGGAGCAAGACGGTCGAACTTTATATTGTATGCACGTACTCGAGTGTGTAAGAGGTTATGTTGATTACCAAAGAGGTTGTTCGTATTCCGATATATTCTTGTCCTTCTTCCAAGTATCTAACCAGGTAAGGTAATGTAACAAGAATAGAACCGTCCAACCCAGCTAGAGAGTTCTATCTCCAGCTCTCCGGGTGGGGATAGATATGCTGTTTTTTTTTTTGCCTATGTATCGGAGACTTGTTATCATACATGATCCAGTTGTCAATCTTCCCCTCCAGCTTGGACGTCGAAGGGCGCGTCGACTGCTTACACCGTCCTATCATCGTCATGGCACTGCATCGTGCATGCTGGCGGGCTAGGTAATGTAGGGTCTAAAACTACACGACGTCGGAGCACTTATCTCGGTCTGGTCACGATGGTCCCGGCCCCGATTTCTCACTCGTCCTGGATTGCCGCAGATACGTAAACATAGGGTAAGAAATTGGGTAAAAGGTTCGGCCACGATCGGTTCCCGATGCTTGCCGTCTCTCGCCGTCCTTCTCGGTGCTAACTAAGTTATGCTGTACTAGGTATGCATTATGCTGTACTGTAGTGTAAGATGTTGTTCCCTTTTAAGAGGGGTTTATTGGAAAGGCTTTAGCCTTTCTTAAGTTAAGGTCAGGTTCTGGAGATGTACTTATATGGACAGGGGGGGAATATAGGTCTTGCTTGAACCTTAATCTCGCGCTAGACATGTTTGCAAGCTTGCAATTGGCCAGATGCTTTATCCGATGGCTTTCATTGGTTAACCCCTTATCTATTTTCAAGCCACTATCACGTGCCTGTTTGACGTTTACTGTGGTATAACAGTGGCTAAAACCAATCAACTTCGTACGGAAAGATTACGGCAAAACTACATATTAAAGTGGATAGCATATAGCCAATTAAACGATTAGAAAGCAAGCAAAAGGAACATCGGAGAAAGTATTCTACCTAGGGCTTCTCGGACGCGCTAAAACTGATACTTAGAGAGTACATCCACGCAACCTTTCATTTCGAGCGCAGCGAGGCCAGGGGGTCTGGGGGCTGGCCCCTAGAGGGGGGGGGGGGGAGGGGGAAGGGGCATAAGCCAGATTAACTGGCTTTTAACGTATTGAAATTTGGAAAGGAAAAGCCTTTCCGTAAATTTCAGCACACCCTGGGCTGACAAGTGCATTTTACACAGCACAATGTCAGCATACTTGAGGGTGCCCTTTGCACTACCACAAAGCACACACCCTTTCTGCCCGTGGGTTTTCGTAGTCGTGCATGCCAGTCATGCATTTACTCTTCCTCCCATACAGCCAAGAACTCGTCCCTTACATACATTGTAAATGTAAGTGCCGAAATAGTTGTGCAGAACATACAAACAGGGCTTGCCAACATTATACTTAGGTGCCCAAAAAGGCATCCCCTTCTAGTATTGCGTCTCCTTAAATATATTTGATGCCACGGTGTAAGTGTTCAGTGAGAAACCTCGAGACGCTCTGCTGAACTGAGCCTGGTTTTGTATGTAGACCACCGTAACGAGAATGCCACCCAAAGCACCAAAAGCGCACCATAAGTCTCGCGCAGGTAGGAGAATAACGCAGCTCTATCAAAGATATCAATACACATATTAATACCTACCTACCTCAGGTGTATAGGCTGCACCAGATGCAAAACCAAGAGGATAAAAGTGATCCCTCCCTTCTTTTACCGGTAACTCGTTCCAGTCTGCTAACACGAAGCATCTATGTAATTGATCAAAGTGTGACGAGCAGCGGCCGTGCACTTATTGCGTCGAGAGACGTCTTCCATGTAGCAAGCCCCCGAGGGCGGCAACGGCGCTCACGATCCGCCAGCCCGATGCGCCGTCCTTCTGCCTCGCCGACTTCGGCCTGTTCCGCCACTTCACACCAAGGAGGTAGTCGATGGCCCAATGCGACGACGGGCGCCTCAAGGATGGTCTGGCTCGAGGCCGTGCCGTACCACTTCGCCGCGTCCCGGGACGCCATGGCGCTGCTCCAGAGACGGGCGGCCCGCCCGCCCGAGTGACTGGCCCTCATCGAGGGCTAACGCCGCCGTCACCATGAAGAACCGGTCTGCCATCAAGGTCTTACTGCCTGGCCGCTCGAGCAGCTGCAAAGTTTCGGCGGTCGCGGGCACAGAATGACCGGGAGGAGAGAGCCATTAGATAGGGCTTTATGCTTGGCCACTATTGATCAAATTTCGTGTATATATAGGTAGTGGTGGTGATATTCGGGGGATATGTAAAGGGGGCATCGATAACGTGTGATAGTAAGAATGCCTTGGGTTAGAGGGATACCCCTTCATATGTGAAAGGAAAGGGTAAAGAGAAAGAGAGGCAGAGCGATATTAAAGATAACCCGGTCATTCTGACCATAGAACAGAAGACCTTGACAAGTAGCCACCTCCCTCTAGATGGAGTAAACGAAAATTGAAAGCCCCCTAGAGCAACTCGAAGATGTTCTTCTCACATTCCCCCTATCTTGCCGTCTGCTCTGTTTATCCTCTAATTACCTACCCAAGTCTCGATCTATCATAAACGCACTCCCGATACCCCCCAACCTCACCCTGCCCCTTCTCCCCATCCCCATCCCCATCCCCGAACCCCTCAAGCCGCATCTGTATCTCGCCGAAATAATTCACGCCCCCGGCGGTCTTCTGGAACCCCAGGCCGCGGAACAGCGCGATGCTCCCCGCGTTATCGGCCTTGATCTTGACCACGAGATCCCTGAGCCTCACCCTCCCACTATTACTCTCTCCTCCTATCTTCGCCTTCTTATCTTCCCGCCCGCCCCTCGCATACTCCTCCAATATGGGCCCCAAGTTGCGCCGCACAAACGCCAGGAACGCGGCCACGGCGGCCTTCCCCGCGCCCCTGCCGCGGTCCGCCGGGTCCGCGATCATGATGTCGACCTCGCCGCTGCAGAACCTGTGTTGCCCTCCCACCTGCTCTCCGTTCTCCTCTTCTTCTTCTTCCCACGGCGTAAGGAACAAGTTCACGTCGCCGACCATGCGCGCGGGGGCGTCCGTGTCCGCATCGCCCGCGTAGACGACCTCCTCCTCCTCCCCCCTCCCAGGCCCGGGGAGGGCTTTAGTCCCATTCACGTCCCGCGAAGTAGCAGAGGCGGCGGCGGCGTCGTCGTCATGGTGGGGCCGGCGGCGCAGGGGCTTGCAGACGATGAAGGTGAGCTTGTCGTGGGAGGTGCGCCACGACAGCTGGTTCTCGAACTCCTCGTCTAGGGTGAGAGGCTCCGATGCGGTGGCCTCTTGGATGGCCTTAGGGGAGGCAAGGGTAAATAAGAAAGTAAGTAAGTAAGTAAGTATCGGAGGGACTGAATGGTCTGCTCGTACCGGGTCTTGCATCCACTCGTGGTACCTCGGTACGTGATGTGCATCGTAGGGTACGAGCAGGATTTGGGGGGTCGAGATGGCTGTGTTTTAAGTGTTACGACGGGTTTATTCATCCGACTAAAATGCATAGGTATTCTCGAGGGTCAGACGTACCTATATGCTCGTTAAGCCTCATTTTTCTTGGCTGTAGGGAGAGAAGAGGAAGCGATCTAAAATCTTTGATAAGTGCTACTAAAGTGAGGTTGAAAATATTTCATCCAATAGTAAAATAAATACCTCTAAGCAAAAAAAGTCACGCAGCCACCGAGTTTCAATATCCAGCACTTAAACCAAACATCAGGAACGACACAAACACTGCAGCTCTCTATCCGTGTGTCAATACGGCATAGTAGCTCTTTAACACGATGATTAGAGTTACTACTATGATTGTTTTCTTTCGAGTACCTAGGAAATCTCTCTGTATTCTCTAGGTTTACTATATTTACACCTAATATACATTCATTACAAGTGCCGGCTTTCCACATAGCAGTATAGCTTAACGTAGTTACTTGAAGTAGGGGAGGTTTTACATGTGCCATATTGGTCAGGGTATGTACCTAATGTAGGTTAGGTGCGTATATATCGAAATATCCTCCCTTTCCACACCCCAACTCCTCCAAGTCTACTCCTCACTCCCAAGCGGCGGGAACAAGCTATTATACGACTCCGTGCCGAGCAACATCGTTGGGGCTCCATAGTCGGCATCCGCGTACATATTCGCGTCGTCCAGACTTCTCCGGTCACGGGCGACGCCCAGTCTATCGAGCAGCTCCGCCGCCTTTTCGGGAATGAACGGTTGTAGTAGGATTCCCACGATGCGTAGCGTTTCTGTGACATGGTAGATCATCTGATGCACTGTCGCGATGTCGCCCTCCCTGGCCTTCTCCCATGGCGCAGCTTCTTGGATGAATTTGTTTGTCTATAGGGAGAAAGGAGGTGATTATCACCGGTTAGAATATTAAACCTTTTTTTGCCATAAGTTTCGTTTCGCATCGGAAGACTCACGTTGAATGCCAGGTCCATGATATCCCTCAGCGCTACATTGAGGTTGAACGTGTCCATGTGCTCGATCACTCTGCTCAAAACCTGCTCTACTTCGTCCCTATGGGCTTCGACGATTGGTAGGAGCGGGCCCGGATGCTCTTTTTGTGTCATGGCCTTGACAGCCTCTCTCACACTCCAGCGCTTTGGTCGTGTGACTCGGTTAACCAGGTTTCCGAGCCCTCCCTGGAGCTTCTTGTACTTCTCGATAATCAACTCGTTGTTGTAGTCCGCGTCGTCGACTGCCGCGCTGCTATTCATCAGGAAATAGCGCAGAGTGTCTACGCCCCAGCGGCCCAAGGCGAAGAAAGGGTTTACGACATTACCCCTAGACTTGGACATCTTTTGCTTGTTCATCAACCAGTGGCCGTGGCTGAGAACTTGCTTCGGGAGAGGTATGTTCACTGCCATTAGGAGGGCAGGCCAATACACGCAGTGGAAACGGACAATGTCCTTCCCAACTACATGGACGTCGGCAGGCCAGCCCTGGGTGTGTTCGGAGCCTGGCGGCCACACAGGATACCCTGCCGTGGTGAGGTAGTTCACAAGAGCATCGACCCACACGTAGATTGTCTGGCTTGGGTCGTCGGGCACAGGTATACCCCAGCTCAGGCGGGAAGCCGGACGAGATATCGAGAGGTCTTCGAGGTGGTTCTGCACCCAGTCGATCACCTCGACAAACCGACTCCGGGGCACCACCCACGTCGGATTGTCGCGATAAAAGTCCAAAAGCCTGTCGCGGAAAGCGGTCAGTCGGAAGTGGTAATTCTTCTCCTCGGTCCACTCGACGGGATTGCCAGTCTCTATCGAAGTCATGATGACCCTGCCGTCGACGGGCGACACGTCCTTGGTCACCATGGAGTCGGGATAGAAGGTCTCGTCGCTCACGCAGTACCACCCCTCATGTTTCGACTCGTATATGTACCCGCTATCACGGAGACGGGCCCAGAAATAGTTGACGGCATCTCTGTGCTGAGGGTCGGTCGTGCGGATGAAGTAGTCGTTCGAGATGTTGGCCTTCTTGGCCAGGTCCTTGAACGTTTCCGCGTTGGTGTCGCATAGCATCTTGGGATGTATATCTTGGAGTTCGGCGGCTCTCTGGACCTTCATCCCGTGCTCGTCGGTGCCGGTGCTCATATAAGCTTGCCTGCCCTTCAGAACCTCCCATCGCTTGATGACGTCGGCGATGAGCATGCTGTACAGGTGGCCAACATGGGGAGCTTGTGGTCGGTCCTAAGTCAATCACCATGGTTTCTTTCGGGCCTAGAGAGCGCTCGGGGGGAGATTCCTACAGGCATTGACGTAGAAGATCGGCGTTGTCACGTAGTATGGCTTGTCCTTGAGCTGCGCAAGAGCTGGGCTGCTGCTGAAGCGCATGCGCTGAGCTTGGTTGCTTCTACTCCTACTCCTGCTTCTGCTTCTGCTTCTGCTTCTGCATAACGAGCATACCCAGCCATTGCGGCTTGCGGCGGTGGCTCGCAATGTCGATATCTGTCGACCTGAAATCCCCCAGAGGCTGTTCATACCTTCGTGTGCATTATTTGAAGTATGGTGGTGGGAGGTGAGATTGATGGAAGTGGGGGATTAAGTACAAGGTTATAAGTTGTAGCTTTACGGACCTCAAAGTAGGTAAGTAATCGCACGAAAATATCTATCGGCACGGAATCTCGCTTCGGCCGATATTCATTACCCCTCTACTTACCTATGTAGTGTAACCTTAAGGTTAGTATGTACTTGACACAAGTAAACCCCCCACCAGTTTTAGGTGAAAGCTTGACCTGGGCCCATTTTAGCAAAGGTTAGGTACATACTAAGGTTAAGTACTACTAGTAGGCAGGTAGGTATTGATGTACTTCTAACTTGCATATTAAGAGACACAAGTTGGTAAGCTTCTCATGAACGGGCACAATCGGGTAGGAGGTGTAAGAATCTTGATACAGTAATTCCTGGTCGTGTGCATTATCATCTATCTACCCCTTACCACCTGCTTTTCCCTTCCCAACTTTTCTTTTCACCCCGAGAGACAGCATATTGACCACTCAGCTAGGTAGGTACAGCATAGTCATCGACTCATCTCATAAAGAGTACTTAAGCAACAATCCCCCGAGCAGACCATGGACTGCCATTCATACGCCTGCCATCCATCATGTCACGCCCACCATATTCCTATCGGTATTATCGTACAAAAACCCCCATTGGGTGAGATGCATACGGCAGAATTAAATCAAGATCCTCTAAAGAGGAACTGGAGATCTTCCGGAGTCAGAGACTCCATAGCTGCATCGTCCGAGTTGATCGTCGAGTTGATCATGTTAGTTTTCTTCTCCTGGAGAAGCACCATGCGGCTCTCTACCGAGTCTTCAATGCAGAGACGCTTGATGATGCAAGGACGTGTCTGGCCGATACGATGGCATCGATCAGCCGACTGCCATTCTGCTGCAGGGTTCCACCAACTGAGAGTATATGTGGTTAGCTTTCAGTCTGTATAATATCAATTGTAGCAAGGACAAGAAACAGTGGACTCACGGATCAACAATGAAAACCCGCGAGGCCTCGGTGAGGTTCAGTGCCACACCGCCAGCCTTTAGCGAGACAAGGAAACACTCCACATCGACATTGGCCATGAAGTGGTTGATGGAAGCTTGTCGTTGTGCCGGACTCATGCTCCCATCGAGCATCACTGTCGTGATACCCGCCCGTCGAAGACGCCACTCGATAAGTTGCAGCATCGTAGTAAACTGCGAGAAGATGATTGATTTGTGCGAGGCATTATCCGACCGTAGCCTATGTAGCTCGTGTACGAGTAGCTCAATCTTGGAAGACGATGTCCAATTCTCCATCTTGATGCGATTTATGATTGACGATTTCTTGACTAGCGTCTCATCTTGTTCAATCTCGGGCTGCTCGAGATCAATAGACAACGGGATGTGACACTGCGGGCAGTCTGGCTGTTCTTGCGAGTGAATATAGCTCTTGGCACACTCGCGGCAGAAATCATGCTTGCATCTAGATCGAATCGCTTCCTCGGCAGGTTCATCACAAATGCAGCAGACTATCACGTTCTGCCCACCTTCGGTAGATTTTTTCAGAATTAAGTCAGGATGGTCTGCGGCCTGACGCATCTGCATAATCAAACCAAAGATGTTCGCGTAGTTGTTGAGAAGAACACCCTGCGCTACATAAGTATCAAACTTGCGCCGACCGCTGGTCATGATACTGTTGGCGAAATCATTCTCCTCTTCTCCGAAGAACTGTCGGTCGATGTGGATCTCCTTGACAGGAAGCTCCATAGAGTCAGTATTGTTCTTCTTTAGACGGCGCAACATGATGCGTTCGGTCATGAGACGAAGCTTCTGAAATGCTTCCTTGCCCTCGCCTCGGTTTCCATATTTCTGGATAGGGTTAAGCAGCTCCTGATTGAAGACAGATACATGACGCATTGAGTAGTGGTTGCCTTCAGTTGGTTAGCAAGGATCGAAGAATAGGATAGAGCAATATATATATATATATACTCACAGTGCATGCATTTGCCCTCATCACTCATGTTCCATTCGAGGCTGGAGCAGGGACACTGCTTGCAAAAGTAAGATGCGAAGGGCGCAACATTGAGGAACCGAATCAGAGAAAAGAACTCTCCGATTCGGTTTTGCAACGGCGTACCAGTCAAGCACCATCGATACTCGACCTGAAGGGCAAAGCAGGCTTTGGCCGTCATCGTGGTTCTTGTCTAAATAGATGAGTTAGAAACCAAGTTCCGGGGAGGAGAATATTATATTTACCTTGATGCAGTGGGCTTCATCAAGAATAACTCGGTGAAATTTGATTTGGTGGACAGGACTCTTCTCTTTATAGAGACCCTCCTTCCGCTTGAACCCCTTTTCTTGTTTGCGATACATAGACTCCAGGCTGTTGTAGGACATCATGATAACATCGTACTTCTTAAGTTCCTTTGCTGAAAGATTCTTGGCCTTGGAATTAGTACCATGGAAGACCAATGTCTTTAGCCTCCCATCAGTATATGAATCAATTTCGGCAGTCCACTGCATTAATGCGACAGGAGGGACGAGAACCAGTGTAGGAGCTTTGGCTGGATAGTCGGACATGATGAGAGAGACTGCCTGAATCGTCTTCCCCAGACCCATTTCATCTCCAAGCAATCCTCCCTTCCATTTCATGGATTCCATGGTTTTCATCCAAGCAAGTCCTTCAAGTTGGAAAGGCTTTAGCTGGCGGGATATGGTCTTTGGTTGCTCGGCCTTTTCAGCCTTGAGTATTGGCATTTTCTCAAGATCCTTCCACATGGTCTTGAGTTCGGGATGGTGACTCTCAAGCCGTTTCCTTTCTTTCTTGACTCGATCAACCTGGACAGGACGGGCAAATGCACGACGCATGGTATTGAACCGCGAAACGCCAGCACCGGCACTAGTAGCCTGGCCATCGTTATCGTTATCGTCGTCGTCGTCGTCGTCGTCGTCGTCATCATCATCGTTGTCGTAGTCGTCAGAATCATCTTCGTCTGATTCTAAGTTACCAACAGGTGAAATAGATGACTGATCAAAATCATCGTCGTCAGTATTGGGGATAGTGTCAGAACGTGATGGATTGTTTCCAGGGCCCCAGATTCTTGGCTTCTTGATAGATGATTTGGATCTATGATATGACCGTCCGGAGGACAGCTTTTTATCCTCCTCATCACCATCAAGAGCTAAAGATCCATCAGCCTCAACCTCAGATGTACCATCTTCATCAGAAGTAATGGTAGCGTAGTTCCTCTTCAGGCCAGCACCTTGCTTTCTCGTAGAGATCCGGGCAGGAGCCTTGTCTTTGTCCCTTTTGTCACCCGTCTTCTGAACAGGTTGGGTGACAACAGAAAGACCATCATCCGAGTCATGATCATCTAAATCCTTTACACGAGAAGAAATTCTAGTACTTCGCCGAAGGAGAGATTCAGCGGCTGACAGTCGAGATAGAGATTTCCGGTCCTCCTCACGTTGGAGCCTGCGAGCTACCACTGCATTGTGAGACGGATCGTGGCCGAAAAGCTCATCATCATCGTCATCTGAATCCTCGACGTAGGAGTCTGGTGCAAGTCCAGATATCTTGGCTCTCATAGATGCTATTGAGCCGAAACCCTTAGGCTTGCGACCAGAGTCTTGGGGGGCATCAGGGAGCTCAACAACTATGCGAGATCTAGATTTAGAACCCGATGGCATAGGCTTGGTCGAAACCGAGGGAGCTGGTGTCACAGCATGGCTAGTGGCTGGAGTTGAGTACTCGCTCTCAGAGGTTGTGGTTGCGGGAGTGGGTGCAGACGAGGTGGATTTGCTGCTCAGAGCCGAAGACTTCATTGGTCTGCCACGACCGAGTTTCGTAGATCCAGCTGCTGTGTCGCCCAATTCAGTCAATTGGTTGCCACTGGTAGCTGCGGGACTGCCGGTATTGGTTTTGATGCCGTTAGGAGAAGAGGCTGCCACCGCAGCGGTGGAGCGACGAGTTCTAGGCGCCATCGTGATCGAATGGAGTAGAGGAGAAGATGGGCATAACTTGATATTACAAGGTATGGCAAGAAAAGGGTACAGGTATTTTCAGGGATGGCAAGGAATAGTAGAGTCCAGCACAAAATACAGGTGTGGGGGACACGAGGAAGATCCAAGTTGATCCAACTCCAAAAATGGGTTGCGGCTTGGTGAGAGAGAGTGAATCTTTTGTAGTAGTTGTGGTGGTCCTAGTGGTATTGATGGTATTGGTGGCGGTTGTCGTTGTTGTCCCAGAGATATGGGCACAAAGGAAGGCAGGGCAACCTCACTGACTGTTCAGTCACTGAACAAGTCGGCTGCGCAAAGATAAGCTGGCAGCTTACCGATGGACAAATGGATGAATGTATGACCAGATCGGCTTGCTACCCGGGCTCAGGACTTGGGGTTGTAGAAAATAGGTACGGGCCTGGTACCAATCAAATTGCAGACTTCAGACTCCAAGGAAAATCAGCCTGTGCATCGATGCAAATGAGAGAAGGAATAGGAGTCTTGACAGAGAAGCTGGTGGGAAGAAAAAGAAGGGCAGGAAAGAAGAAACGGAGATGGTGAATGGTGAATGGTGAATGGAAATAATGGTGGCAAAGCCGACTTGGGCTTTGGGGTTTGCAATGGGAAAGAAGAAAGTTCACTAACCTCGTCGATGTACTTTGTGGTAGGTAGTGCATGTAATCCGTCCCCTACCTACGGTACTGTACGCCACGCCTATGAGCTTTTTGGAGGGGTGCTAGGGTGGTGCAAGTCGAAAAAGGAAAAGAAAAGGAAGCGCGTTGTAATTGAAATAGAAAGCGCACTATGGACGACAAGTGCAGTAGGCTAGTGGGGCTAATGGCAAGGAGAACATAGGCCCAAACACGAAGTAGCTGCGTGATCACGGGATAATCGGGGGTGTTTCCAGGCAGCAGCCAATGGGATGGTGTATTTTGCACTTAAACCCCCTGGAGATGCCCCACGATGATCAGGCAGCTCAGGAGACAGGGAGCGGCATTTAGGGCGGTTTCCTGGTTCTGCTTGCTGTCTCCACCCCTGAAAGTCAATTAAACCTGCAGCCACTTAACGCGGTCTGGGGAGGAAAACTCGGGGTGGCAATACTTAACTACCCGCAGGGATGGGAACAATCACAAGAAGGAAAAAAGAAAATGTCCGTCAGCCCGTCTGGTGTTTGCTAACCTACCTAGTGGAAACCCTGATCTATGTAGTTCATTGTCTGAGTGTAAGGTAGGTATTACCGGTACTATACCTCTTATTTAGTACTTGCCTTATTGTCTAAGGTTAGGTTACCTATGTATGTACCTATGTACTACCTACCGTGTACATAGTACTTACCCACGTACCGTACCTTCTTTCCTACCTCACCAACCTAAAGATACATTTGATATCTATTAGACCTACTTATCTAACGGGGCCTCTTGTTTACTAACATTTTATCTCTCTCCCTCTCCCTCTCCCTCTCCCTCCTTCTCTCTCTCTCAACCATCATCGCCTCCCAGCCTCTCCATCCTTTTCTTTTGCCCCAACGTCTAATCATACAAGTCGGAGCAGTCATCCTCTCTAAAATACACCAGACGCTACTAGAGATTTGTACCAAGGTGAGAAGGATATCCAGCTACGGGTGCCCACTAGGTAGGCGCCGAATGGGCAATACTTCCATCGCCGTTCACTCAACACGTGGTATCGAAACCTACCCACGAGTAGCTCACCGTTTTCCCGGTTTATTGCAACCATGTACGTCAATCTAAATCCCACAGGTCGGGTGGAATATTCCAATGTACTAACAAGTAATCCCAGGAGCAACAATCAACAGAATCAGCAAACCCAACCGGGTCAGTCAAGCCGTGGGATTAGAGGACCTCAATCGGCACTTACCGACTTTCTGTCATCTCTCAATATTCGCGCTACTGATATCCGTAGAACCGCTGAGAGTCGTCGAGCTGCTGCTGCTGCTGCTGCCGCTGCTGCCGCTGCCACTACCACTGCCACTAGTGCGCCGAACAGCACTAATACTGGATCGCCAGACGAAGCTGGGGAGCCAGATGAAGAGGCAGGCCCTTCAACTACCACAGCTGGAACGAGACAGAGCGAGCGCAAGCGCAAGCAGCAGGCAGAGGCTATAGAGAAAATCAAGAAAACCAAAGCCTACAAGAGGCGCAAGCGAGATGATGATTCGGATTCCGATACTGTAGCGAAGGCTATATTCCAGGAAAGAAGCGTACCTTTGCCTGGTCAGATGGCCAACTGCGAAATGTGCGAGAAACGATTTACCGTCACCCCCTATTCCCGCTCTGGCCCAAACGGTGGTTTGCTGTGTCCCAAGTGCAGTAAGGAAATAGCAAAGGATGAAGATGCAATCAAGAAGAAGAAGAAGAAGAAGCCCAATGCCATCCCTAGCGCTACTCGTAGCCGACGAAGCCTTCATAGCCGCATATTAGATGGCACCTACCAGACCGGAGCAAAGCCTCTAATGACTCTCTGCATCGAGACCCTAGCCAAGAACATCGAGCTCGCAGATGACTTGGGTGATCTTCCGGCTCCCCTCATCGACCGCATCTCCAGAATGCTCTCCAAGCGTCGTCTCCTTGATGGCCGTACTTTAGACCTATTCCTTCAGCCCCATGCCGAAGATTTGAAGGTATACGACGCCGCGCGCCTCAGTTCCGACGACTATATTAGGATTTTTCAGACGCTCTCGCACCTTAAGAAGCTCAAATTACGCAACGCGATTCAATTTAAGGACAACGTCATGAGCTATCTTATTAGTAGGCATATTACCCTGGACAGTATTTACCTGCACGGTGCCAATCTCTTGACCGAAGACTGCTGGACTGAATACTTAAAGGCAAAGGGACAGCATCTCAAGGCCCTTCAGGTTTATTTCACTGACAAGCACTTCACTGACGATATCGTGAAATCCCTGAATGAACACTGTCCTTCCCTCGCCCGTCTCAAGATCTGTCATAACCAGCAGGTTTCTGATGAAGGCGTGAAGCACATTGCCCATATTCAGAAGCTTGAACACCTCAGTCTCCGATTGGTAAAGCCAACTTCCACTGAAGCATATATCGTCGTCGTCAAAAGCATCGGCAACCAATTACGAACATTGTCTCTCGAGGAAGTTGAAAATGTTGATGATCGCTTACTAGATGCACTCCATGACAATTGTACTTCTCTTACAAAGTTACGCATAACTGGCAGCCGAGTTATGACAGATGCAGGCTTCGCAAGACTGTTCAAGGACTGGAAAAACAAGCCACTTATGTTCGTTGATCTAGAGCAGTGCCGCCACGTCGACGCCGCAAAACCTAGAGAGAATGCGCACCAGATTGGTCTTTGTTCGGATGGTTTCCGGGCTATGATGAACCATTCGGGCAAGACCGTGAAGCATCTCAATGTTCATTCCTGCCGTCACATTTCAAGAGAAGCATTTGAAGAGGTGTTCTCGATTGATAAGCAATACCCTGAGTTAGTCAACTTGGAAATTAGTTTCTGCGAACAGGTTACGGACTTTATTGTCGGATGCATCTTTCGGAGCTGTCCCAATCTAAAGAAGTTGAATGTTTTTGGTTGCATGAAGGTAATTCCAACCCCCCCCCCCCCCTTATATATATATACTTGCTAATACTGCATTTATAGGTGAAGGATGTCAAGGTGCCGAAGGGCAAAATATTGGTTGGCCTTCCGAATGCTATGGGAATGGTAATTGAAGGTAAAGATGACTAGTGTTGTAGCAACAATACTTGCTCTGCTTGCCTCCTTAGGAGTCTCAAGATACCAATGCAGCGTTTACGAAGGTCTACAGGAAAATATGAGTCAGAAGCCAGGGGCTGTGTTGTATATTGCCATGCAGAAATAATGCACATATGCTTTTCATGCTTCCTTTGTTCCACATACTTACACTCAAACACAGTTGGTTGCTTTGCAATGATTATCATACCTGCACATACAGGAGCAACAAAGAAAATTAAAAACCAACAGGCTCGCGCTCTTCATAATTCTCCTGATAAAAACGCACAGTACCTCCCCCTTCGACGAAGATTTGGAACATAATGAGCCTATCCTATATCAACAAGCTTTTTGAAATTCTAACTACCAAAATCTGCCAACTAGACTACTTAAAACCGTCACATCGAGAATGAAAATTCCCAACATCAACAACGATCTCTTCTTCTTCTTGCTCTTCATCTTCCGCGCCACTGCATTAGCAAAAGATGCGCAGCCAGGGTCCGAGACAGAATGGGCCTGCACGCACCTCGAGATGCTCGAGGACGGCCACACAGTGAACTACACCTGCAGCGTCATCGGTTCCCTCACCCCTGCCATCGCGCTCACGAGTCGCTCCTACGACGGCAACAGCAGCCACTCGAACAACAACCACTCAAATAGTACCAACGAAAGCGGCCGCCAGCACGACCCCGTAATCGGCACCGTAGACCTAAACGCCTGCGTTGGCACCACGGCGGGACATCCCAACACCGGCGGCGGCCGGCTCACGCCCGAGAACGACGGGTGCCTCGTCAACGTGTGCCGGAACTGCTCCTTCGTAGCGGCCAAGGGTGGGAGCGGTCAGAAGGACGAAGACAGGTACGTGCACGAGGGCCCGTTCGGGAGCCGCAACACGAGCCTCTCCTGCGAGCAGTGCGACTCGGCCGAGGGGCTGGGCATGACGAAGGGTAGCCCAGGAATGCTCGCTGTGGGGCAATTTCTGAGCTTCGCCGAAAAGGGGCCGCGTAGGGGGCTCCGGTGCAAGGCACACACGAAGGGCAAGGGCAAGGGCAAGAGAGACGGGCTGGGCGTCATGCGCCGCGCGGACATCCTCCCCGACGGGAAAGCCCTCCCGGATACCATGAACAATAATAACCCCCCCGCGCCGGCCAACCACGAGCAGGCGCACGTGGGCCAGCACATGCACAACGACCATCAGCGCGACAACACCGACTCAGCCCCATCCCCGTCCCCGTCACCATCCACATCCGACGTCTGCGCCTCGCGCCGGTCCACGCCCTGGACGCGCTTCCAGCGCAGCCTGACGGCCGCGTCGTGCGACGCCCCGGAGCTACTACAACAACCGCAGCCGTCCACGCTGCTGCGCACCACGTGCCCGTGGCCGGGCACGGGCGACCCCGGGGCCTCGCGCAACATCACGTCGACGCTCGACCTCGACGGCTGCCTGCGCAACGCTAACGGCCAGCTCGTGCCCGCGCCCGACGGTGGCTATGCCGCCAGCTGCCGGGACTGCCGCGTCGATGTCGCGGACCAGGTGCAGGGGCAAGAGGGCGAGAGGGGCGTCGCTCTCGTGTGCATGTGCTCGAATGGCAAGTATGAGGGCGGCGCGGAGGCGCAGCTCGATGGCACGGGCACGCTGCAGGTTGTCGCGGGGACGCTGATGTGTCAGGGGAAGCTGGGGGTGGTGGAGGAGGTGGAGGAGTAGGTAGGGGGGTAAGTCAGTTCTGGGGGTGCATGGCTATGTGTTTTTGGTAGGGAGCGCTTTTTTTCTTTGGGAGAACGCCCTTTTCAGATAGATTCTAGTTAAATTCCTTGTAGTGGATGCGATGTTGGGGAGTGAGTTCAATGACAAATGCTTGTAAATTGATTCTATATCGAAGTGTGTCTGCAATTCCCGAATACCTGCCTAAGGTACGTAATTATCAATTTTCAGGGGCATGTAATATGTATGTCGGTTTCTTCAGCTTTGTGAGGAGATATGAGTGAGGGACTTTCTTGTCCCTGAATCGGAAATAGAAAGAGGAGTTTCTCTTTCAAGGAAGCAAGCCACCGCCATCTATATGGTCGGCTTGAGTCTATATCGTATAAATCGTGGAACAGAGCTCTTTCGATAACATGATACATCGAAATACAAGGGATGAGTGCCGAGGTCTAATATAGGGCTATGCAGACCCGGATATATATAGACCGCATGACTGCAACGAATACGATCATGAACTTAATTTTGATTGAGTAGCCCTACTGGTGTGGTGAAGTCTTTTATCTTCTCCTTTTCACAGCATTCTCATGACCCTGTGAGTTTCATAAGAGCCAACTAAGTTAAATTGCGTGGCGCATAAATATTCATTAGATACCTATTTATCTTCGCCGGTCCGGAGAGGAAGATCGGAGTATCATGGGTTTTTTAAACGAAAAGGCATGGTCGACTGCACCGCAAGCTGCTGTGTGGATAAACGGGACGGTCAACTGATGTGAGATATGGTGTGATGTTTCTCGAGACAGAAATAGAATTATAAAGCTCACCAGGTGGGATTTAATCACCATCGGTATATACCGGAGCGTCGGCGTAGATCAAGTGCTTCCTTCGGTGCCATCCGCCCGCAAACCGGAATCGCGCCATCGCTTGTCCACATTTTATTAGTCCTGAAGTGATGCCACTGTCTTCCGGCGCAACCGTTTAAAACATACACGAAGCCTACCTACTAGCAGGGAAACCTTGATGTTCACGATCCGAAACGCTTGGTTGAGTGCGCATAAGAGGCTTGAATACCATATACCAAGGGGGAATATTACGCAGTTAGCATCGCAGGGCACATTCGGCACCACCAAGACTCGGGAGGTCCATTTCTAGTGTTCAGGGGAGCATCGACTTAGGCTTCACACAGATCAACACATACCATGGGATCACTATCTACAGATAGCAATGGTCATGGACAACAAGGACCCTTCAATGTTAAGCGTATCGCCATTGTCGGCGCTGGTCCCTGCGGGGTATCTGCTGCCAAGTACTTGTTAGCCGAAGAGGCGTTCGAGCGCATCGATATCTACGAACAGGCCGCCGAAGTAGGTGGCGTATGGAACTACAGCTCACTGGTGCCGGGGACGGTGCCTGTACCACAGACGGACGCATTCGTACCAGTGGAGGAGCCCGTATACCCGGACACCGGGGCCAGCAATGGCAAGGGGAAGACAGCGCCCGTGTTCCCGTCACCCATGTACGATGATCTACACACGAACATCCCGCATACGCTAATGCAATACTCGGACCTAAACTTCCCAGCGGGCTGTGAGATATACCCCTCGCGAGAGGTGGTCCAGGAGTATCTGGTAGAGTACGCGAAGGAGGTAAGGCACCTGATCAAGTTCTCGACGCAAGTAGAGGACATCGCGCTTCGCACGATACCTATCACGAGCGCATCCGGAAAACCCCGAACACAAGATCAGTGGGATGTGCGGGCCAAAGATCTACTCTCGGGCGAGACGTCCCTACAGACATACGACGCCGTGGTCGTGGCGTCGGGCCACTACACGACGCCGTACATCCCGGACTCCGACCCGGGCTCCAACTCGATGGTGGACATACGGGCCTTCAACGAGGCGCACCCGGGCGTGATCACGCACTCGAAGCTATACCGCAACCCGGAGTCGTACCGGGGCAAGAAAGTCGTGGTGGTCGGGACGGGCCCGTCGGGCCTCGACATCGCCGCGCAGATCCGCCCCGTATGCAAGGGCCCGCTCCTGGTGTCCGCCAAGACGGGATCGCCGCCCGAGACGCTGGCCCATCTGGGCGTCGAGCAGGTCGGCGAGATCGCGCGGTTCCTCCCGGGGGAGCGGGGGGTCGTGTTCCGCGCGGCCAACGACGGCAGCGACAGGGTCGAGACGGGCGTCGACGTCGTCCTCTTCTGCACGGGCTACCTGTACACGTTCCCGTTCCTGGCGACGACGGCGCTCGGCGACCCGGCGCTGGTCACCGACGGGCGGCGCGTGTGGGGGCTCGCGAAGCACTTCCTCCACGTCGCGCACCCGACGCTCGCCTTCCCCGGCCTGCCCATCAAGATCATCCCCTTCCCGCTGTCCGAGTCGCAGGCGGCCGTGTTCGCGCGCCTGTGGTCCAACGCCCTGCCCCTGCCGCCGCGGGAGGTGCTCGAGGCGTGGGAGCGCGAGGCCGGCGACGGCGACGGCAAGGAGTACCACGTCTTCCCCAAGGGCACCGATGGGAAGTACATCAACGAGCTGCACGACTGGGCCATGCAGGCGCGCCGAGATGGTGGTGGTAGTGCGGGTCATGGCAACAGCCGCGAGGGGAAGGGCAAGGGCAAGGAGCCGCCGGTCTGGGGCGAGGAGCTGTTATGGCAGAGGGAGATCTTCGCCGAGGCTAAGATGCAGTTTGAGAAGACGGGTAGGAAGGCTAAGACGCTGGAAGAGTTGGGATTCGTCCGTACGCGCGAGGACTCTGTCAAGTCGCCCGACGACGTGAAGAATAAGGATCCGAACATAGATATAGCTGGGTAGATATAGATAGAGGGTATTCGTAGAGGAAATGACCCCGTTTTAGGGGTGATCGTGGATAGAAACTCATGTACGAATTTATTTTCACATGCTCACATGCGTGCACTTATTAGACCGTCTTGTGAAGTCACTTTTCTTGGTTCTGATTACTCCCTGTAGATCGCTTCTACCTATAATAATGCCTTGCATCCTGCCTGTAGGCTGAATTCCTTCAACCAAGATATCTACCTATCTAAGGTTTAGATGCCAAGGACATGATCAGATACTAATAGATAGCAATGTCTTAGTTATACCGCGTTGCAGGAGCAGCTAGCCACTAGATAAAAGAGTCTAATGAAAGACCTCGCTCCAGGGTAGCAGTGGAAGCAGGGAAGGGGAAAGGAGAAGAGGGGGGTGGGGTAGAGTTACAGGCACGGGGGCGACGACTATTTCCTAGATGCCATTGGATACTATCAATAGCTCTCCCTTCACGTAGTACATACGCAGGAAGAGATGCATGGCAGTGTTAAATATATCGTAAGTCTTAATGTAACCTACTGTGCCTCTTCAAGTGCAGCCTCGTTTTCGTCCACCGACTATATAAACCACTATGTCTAACCTACCTACGGTTGTTAAAATGATAAATGATGTCTTTCCCCAAGAATAAATGGTATCAAAGACTATCCTCCTATCGTTTTCACTTGCAACAAGAAAAGCACACTTGCCCTTCCGCTTATCTCTAATGCCATGGGCTCTACACTTGCTCATACCGGTTTCGCTCTGGCCGGAGATTGGGCCAGGTTCCGCGACACAATCACGACGTTGTATCTTGAGCAGAACAAGCCTCTGAGAGAAGTGAAGCGGATCATGAAAGAAGAACATTACTTCTTCGCAACGTAAGTCCGGCGCAGGTCTCACATCAACATTCCGTTGTGTTGTTTCTGACTCCGAGCAGAGACAAGATGTATAAGACTCACTTTAAGAAATGGGGATTGCAAAAGAACCTCAAGCATGATCAAGTCGGCAAGATATTGGCCGAGAAGTCTAGACGAGCGGCCATGGGCAAATCTACAAAGGCCTATATCCACGGGCGCCAGGTGGGCGAGGATCGACTCAACACGTACCTCAGACGTGTACCTCCTACTAGACGTAAGTCCATCGAGGCAACGGCATCCGCACCATCACAACAAGAAGTGCGCGAAGACGGTGTCCTAGTGTGCCGCACTCCTTCGCCCGGGCCGCCACAAGTGAAGTCTATTCCTCGACGCCTGGAGGCGCCTGACACTTTGAAGGCGACAGAAGATAGCATCTATCTCCTCCGAGCCTATGTTGCCGGCTCCAGTGGCTCCGACCATTGGAGCTTGCCTCTCCCGGAGAAGTCCAAGGGAATCCCTGATCTCCACTACTACTGGAATACGATTTTTCATGTTGCTATGGCCTCTTTCCGGGCTGGCCTCACATCCCAGGGCTTTGGAATACTCTCTTTATCCTTCCAGAGGTATCAGAAGCTGCTTCAACTACAGCACCCACTTCTCATTATCGACACATGCTTGGCATTCAGTCAACTGTCGGCCGTAGTTGGTGCCAACAAAGACCTTCTCGGACACTTCATATACTACGCTTTCGAAATGTCGCGGATCATCTGCGGCCCCGGTCATCCCATCTGCTCGTTTTTCTCAACGATCAGAAGAGCAGGATTAGCAGGCCTGCCCTCTTTCATAGCGACGCTCATGCGGTATTACTTCCAAGCAGCACAGATGGCCGATCGTCTGGACGCCGAGCTGGTCGCCGGTCTCCGTAGCGCCATGGAACTATGCGAGCTTGGCCACCCCGCAACCACGCCTACGAACATACACACGATCTTAGGGAAATATAAGGCAGCCCGTGGACACCCAGGTTCGCGACTGATACAGACTCTCCAGGGCCAGACGGGCTGCATAGACTGTTCTAGATTCCGGTTCTACAAATCGGTCGGGCTGGTTCAGGCTGGTTCGTGGTCTGAAAGCCTTGACTTCCAGCTGAACCTGGATTGCAACCGTATCATGCGAATATGTCCCCAATGTGATGGAACAACCTCCCGCGGCACATAATCGCGGCATGTGAAGCCGGCAAGTCGAACAGCGCTCAATTTATACATATATATACCCATTGCTTTATTTTTTTGTACTTAGATTTCCTAGCTAGCGAGTGATCAACCTAAGCATACTACCAATATATAGAAGAATATTTCCCTGCGACCACCAGAACCAGCTTGGTCTATGTACTTCTAGCCACCTAAATCCACGACCCCGGTCGTAGCACCCAGCGGGGAAGAGGAGAGTGCTTGGCGATAGGTTCTCTCCTCAAAGAACCCGAAGAACCCGAAGAGTAGATACGGTGTGAAATGAAGCTTGCCCAATTTTGAAATTTATCACGTTCAGCTTCAATGCTTACATACCTACCTACCTAATACCATACTCAAACAAGATGAAAACCCAAACAAAATAGATATATTCTAAAAGGTAGCTGAGGTATTTAGAGCATATACATGAATGTTTTGATATATGCCTATACATTCTAACTAAATACCTACTTACCTGGTACTTACATACATAGCGTAGGTAACATTCAAAAGGAATATCCCACATCGTTGAACGGGCCGTGTCCTTAGAACCTGACCAAGCAAGTCTTACACGAAAAGTCGATTGAACAATGTACAAAACCACGTAAACAACTGCATTACGTTCAGAATTCGTTGAATATCATATTGCGAGGGTAACCAGGTTAGACTATATACAGAAGGAAATGTGTTCCCCCGCAAGGATACACAGATAGGTATATATATATATATATATATCGTGCCACATAAAACCATCCCCCCCCCCTTCCCCCCTTTCCCCTTCAACCACCACTACCAACTACTACTCAACCAGCGACGCCGCGTACTCAATATCCCGATCGATCCACCCATTAAGCTTGCTCTCGAGCTCCGCATCCGTGACATCCTGCGGCTGCGACGTAGCCATATCACGTGTAACATCCGCGGCGTCGCGACGGCGGAACTCGAGGTCGTCGGAGCCGCAGGCGCCGATGGGGCCGAAGTAGTAGCTGTGGGCGTCGGGGTCGAGGCCCCTGGTGCCGGCGTTGCAGTCGGTGTTGGCGTAGCCGTCGCAGACGGCGACGTCGGCGGGGGCGTAGGTGGAGGCGTTGAAGGCGGCGGCGCCGGCGAGCCAGTACTCGGGGCTGGTGTGGCGGTAGCCCAGGAAGAGGGGCGGCAGCCGCGGCACCGGGTCGTCCAGGTGCGTCACCCGGTACTCGCCCCCCGCCTGCTGCGCCGTCACGTACGCCACCAGCGCCGCGCTGCCCACCCGCGGGCTGCCGTAGCTGTAGATGTCCAGGTCGCCGTACCCGCCCTGCTTGCGCGCGTACGCCGCGCCTAGCGTCGACACGGCGCCCCCGAGCGAGTGCCCCGTGAACACGAGCTTGTAGGACGGGTGGGCGGCGGCGGCGGCGGCCACGCTCGCGAGCACGTCCTGGTCGATCTCCGACCAGGCCGTGGCGAACCCGGCGTGGACCCAGCAGTCGTCTACGAGGTCGCAGCCCACCTGGACGAAGACGAAGCTATTCTGAGAGTCAGTCATGCGGCAAGGAGGAGATGACGGGAGGAGGGGGGGCAGCCGGTAACCCACTCGGTTATCCAGTTACGGATCGACCCGGAGCCTTTCAGGGACGTCACGATCAACTGGTTCGTCTCATCCACGGCAGTGAAGCCTTGGATGTCGGTGACCTCGCCGCTTGAGAAAAAAGTATCAGCTGCTTTGAAATTCCCCTGAAAAAAAAAGAGTCGGCGCTTAAGGGGTAGGCTTCACCTGTACGTTGCGACGATGGTGGCGCCGGCTGCTTGCACGTCCGGACAGGCATCCGAGGCGCATGTCACGGTGGTGTTGAGCTCCGACTCGCTGTTACAGTACGCCGCTCCAGCATATTGGGAATAGAACTCCAACTTGGAGATTTCCGCTGTGGTAACCGTAGCTTTATCCGGCGAGTTAGCTTGTCGTGCTGTGTAAGAAAAGAAAAAAAAAAACCAAAACCAGGTCCCCTCTTTCGCTGTAACCTACCACGGCCGTTGACGCTGTATCTTGAGGCCCGGGGGGTTCGCCTCGCGGCGGAGGACGAGACAAGGGAAGAGACAAGAAGACAGCTAAGAGGCTTCATTGTTGACCGGGAAGGGCGAGCAGACAGGGCGAAGACGAAGGGCGAGAGCGAGGAACGAGCCAAGAAGGCGGTTCGCCAGCGTGGGCTAGGCCACTGATATAGCGGTTGCCGTTAATGGTGGTGTGCATTGCGACATGGGATAGAACGGGTGGAAGAAGGGCAGAAGTCCCTTGCCATTATCCCGCAGCACCGCCGTACGAGCCAACGATATTATTTTTTTTATAGAAACAGCTCAACAGAATCCCGTAAAGCGGCGCATCTAGAAGCTTACTAGTTCCCAATCCCCCATAGTACCTATCACTTACGTACTCCCTGGATTGGTTGAGATCCCCACCTACATGCCAGCTTGCGGGTGCAGTTCAGCGATATCCAGGGGTATCCCCCGCGCGGCACATTCCTATTACATACTTGCTGATGTTCCGATACATATACCTAGACCGCGGGAACTAGGTATGTAGCCGGCAATGCTTATAACATATAAACTGTAGGTAGACTTGCCGTAACGGCTGTCAGCTCATCGAGCCCTTCTAGGTACGATGTGATCTGAAGTCAATATATTGGAACGAACTGTCAGATCCCGGCCATTACGTCGCTTGATGCGGAGTAAGGTGAGTAGTGTATATATCGTACATAGACGGGAGAAGCAGCGTGTGGTCGTGGTGATTCAGCTAACCCGGAAGAGGTAGGAAGCGCCACCCGAGCAGCAGCAAGCCGGCTGATATACACCACATAGCAGGGCCACCCAGTCGATATACCTACATACTATTGGTGATGATGTCGGTATTGGTATCTCTGTGCCTGGGCGGCGGAGATCTCGGGTAGGGAGAAAGGGGAGGGGGGGGGGTTAGAGAAGGGGGGGGGGACTCATTGGACACGAAGCGCTTAGACATGGGCGTGAGGTCCAATGGGGAGGAATCATGAGATTTGGCATAGTAATCAATCAGCCCAGAGGCAGAGTGGGATTACTCGGCAGGTTGACAATTTGCGAGCACGAAGCTGACCACAAGCCCATTCTCTCGAAGCGATCCGGCGTGGACGGGTTGACACGCTAGCCAAGACGACGGACGTGGATGTGACACGGCGCGGGCTTGGAATCAACTTTCTGACCTGGAAATCGGGCGCTATACAACGGCCAAGCGGGAAAGCCATCTCTTTTCCCCCAGATGCTCCCCCAGATTTTCGTGCCTTAACCTTCTTTTTACCTTTTCCTCTATTTCTTTCGTCTTCTTCTCCCTCCTGTTCCACACCAAAATGCTTGGCTGCCAGGTAACCTATTATCGTCGCCACTCGGGAATCTGCCTCCATCCGTGTAAGTGGCTCGAGAGGATGGGAACTAAGGTTAGGTCTGTACCTAACGCTGCATGAATATGCGAGATGACAACGGCAGAGACAGGCGCATGTGTACCGAATGACATCAGCGAGACCAATAAAATAGGTGAACCCCTTGGCAATAATGGGTAGTCATCGTGTTGCGATATTGTATCATGTTGTTCAGCCCCGAACCACAGAAGTCTTCTATGCGCGTATTGAGTAGGTACCTAGGGTGGTTTTCAGTTTCAGCTGATATTAAAGAGCATAACTCGCCGATGAGATGGGCCCCAGCCGAACTCGCATAAGGTATGTACGCCATATAGGTAAGTACTTCGTACACTTACATATGTGCATACCTACATAAGTACCGGTAGTGAACAGAGCGACGATCACTCGTATCTAGTGTGCACTGGCTGACTGCATGTGGGGGTATCTAAGGTTAGGTACGTACCTAGTGTATTAAAACCCCCATCCAAATCAAAAAAGCTTGGACGGGTCGCGCGTGTCAGTGCAGGGAGGCCGGTGACCTGACCTACATATCTAGGTACATAGTACCTAACCTAAGTACCTAAGTTAGGTACTAGTATAAGTCCTTTGTTGCTTTGTCTCTAATCTGTACCTTAGTACCTACACGATGTGACCAGCCCCTCGAAGGAAACCTCGGGCATAGGGTAAGCATTCAGACAAGTGCCATCGCAAAAACAGAAAGTGAAGAAAAAAAACATGAAGATGGGAAAGATAGGTGGAACAGCCCATGAATGCTCTAGGTAGGTTGCATGGTATGTAGGTACTTAGGTACCTGGTACCTGTCTCTTCCCAACGTCGCACTCAGCTAATCTTGGGCCGGTGACGTAATGCGGCTAAGTCCCGGCAAGGATACGCTTTTAATTAAGCGTAAACTTAAACAAGGTTAGCGCCGGGAGTATACCCAGATTTCAGCCCGGAGCTTAACATTATCGGAATAGAACTCTTGAAGCGACCAGGGGTCAGATCATCAGCTGGCCTTGACTTCAAAGGAACCATTTCTCTTAGCTCCTCAACTAATAAACATTGAAACTCCTTTTTTTTCTCATTCATGTTCTTCCTTTCTTCCCACCCACTTTTTTTTCTTTTTCTTTTTCTTCTTCTTCTCGTACTTTTATTTCTTTTTACTCCGTTTTATATTTTTATTTTTTCGTATGAAAATAAAAATACTCGATACACAGGGGGAAAAAGAAAAAAGATCATAAGAACAAAAGATCAGTGCGGATCCTTCGACTTAACAAACGGTATAAGATGGAACCTTTCCAATGTACTTATGTATAATTATACACATCACATTTGTCCGAGCACAACTTCCCGCTTCTACACTATATTCCGTGTGTTCTAATCCCGAGCTGCCAAATGAGACACAAACATCCAATCGGAATGTGATGCCATCCTACATATACTCGAACACACATATATAGTAGTAGTTGCACAAAGGTATTCTCCTTTGCAGCATGATTCACACTCACGCAACTTTTAGTAGGTACCTACTTACCTAGGTTACCTGCTTTTATTGCTCCGGTAGTGCAGACAAAGACCCCGGCCCAACATCCGGCTAGGTACGCGAGGAATGATGCATTGGCACATATTGTACACTACCTACCTTACATCTACCTTACATCTACCTACACCAAATAGGTAGGTAGGTAGGTATGTCATGAAATCTTGGCTTTTGTGTTATGCATACGACTTACCTACATATAGGTATGTATGCCCACCTATACCTTACCTACGTACGTACGTAGCTGCCAACCTCGCTAAGAGTCCGAACTGGTTCCTCGTTCTTCTTTGGCTTCCCTCTTTTTTTTTTCTTCCCCCGCATTCGAGCCATCAACGACTCCAGTCCCGCTGCTACGACGTCTTGCCGATACAGGTTAAAGGTGGTCTAAGTAGGTAGGTATATGTGGGCACCGCTATATCCAAGACTGACCGAGCCATGTGACCGCTTACCCCCCCAATCCTCCCTTTTTCCCCTTTTCCCCTTTTTCCCTATCCACCTGATTGTCTGCTTCTCCCAGCCAAGCCATTTTTCTTCTACACTAAGGTTACCTACCTACCTAGTGTGAGTTGAAAGTGTTATTGGTATAAGTCCCTACAATATACCTACACTACACTAGTCGTAGGTTGGTAGTATACAGCTTGCACCACGCAAGGATCGCACGTGTCGGTTCTACTCTGAGGTTAGTTCTTATACCCTTAGTCACCCTATGCGAAGTGTCAGTCAACCTACCTACCTAAGGTTAGGTAGGTACCTAGTCTGCACAGCCCGAGACCAGGTGGGCGAAGATCCAAATCTGCGCCAACGCCGGGCAGACATGTGAAAGCACTCAGCTCACCCATAGCGGTGGGAAATGACCTCTTCGTATCACACTAGCACGCTTGGCCGTGTATTTGTCTTAACGCTTCATACCTACCTAGTATTAACAAATACCTACCTACTTACCTACCTACCTATCTAACTTACCTACCTTGGGTACGTAGGGTACCTAGTGTAGGTAGTCGGGTGTGGCATATTATTTTTAGCTTCTACCGAAGGGCTAGGTAGGAAGCTTGTATGCGGGCTTACCGCCCCCAAGGGGGGAGGAAGTTCGTGCATATGTACTACTGACATGTGTATTTCCCAAGGGGGGGGTCTATGCGTTATCAGGAAGGAAAGGAAAGGAGAGAGAGTGAGATGCAGGAGGAAAGGATACAAAAAACCAAAAAAAAAAACCCAAGACATAAAAAATGCATGTGCGCCGCGTGCTCGGCACAGATCTCCGAATCAGTTTTAATCTAGTGTAGTATCCCCCCAGCAAGCTTGATATGTGCCCCCTTTCACCTGGTCCGCTTCACCTGCCCGAACCGTAGGTAGGTTAGGCTGTCTAGACTGGTAACCGGGGCGGGTCCGGCACGTTTTCCCTCTCTCTCGCGACCAGGCCACACCACCTACCTAGCGCGCCGAACTTCTTGTGTATCTTTTGTGTAGGTAGTGTAATGTAATGTATAGGTATAGGTAGGTAGTTGTATTACTGTTGTATGCTTAGAACCCACTGCCCAGAGTCGTGCGCAGCTTGGGTAGCAACGATGCTGGGTGCGGCTCTCCCTATCGTACCTTTTTTTCGGTTCCTGTCTCTGTCCCTGTCTTGGCCCGCACGGCCTCATGGTCTGATAACAAAGTGATCGTGCGCGTGGATGATTCCCCCCCCCCCTCCCCGTGCAGGCAAATCTTATTTAGACTCTCCCATGGACGCGGTCGTGGATTCGTTCTCGAACCCCCCCCTCTACCTAATCTCCCACCCTTCCCGTTAGTATTTACCCCCTAATAATACTGTAATGGTAATACTGAAGATGGAGGCTTCTTCGGGATTCCGAAGCCTCTCTCTGCTGCTGCTCCTGGCCGCATCGTCGTCCGCCTCGGTGATACAACGCCGGGACCCGGTCCCTGCTGGCTATGTTGCTGCACCGTATTACCCGGCGCCTTATGGCGGCTGGGATGATAGCTGGGGCGAAAGCTACAGCAAGGCCGTCGAGATGGTGTCTCAAATGACGTTGGCTGAGAAGGTTAACATCACGGCCGGAACCGGCTTTTTTATGGTATGAGCCACTCTATTACCCCAGAACCTTCCCCTTCATACCGTCTGTCCGTCTAAAGGATATGTTCACTAATGCTGTTCCCAGGGTACGCTAGAGAAACAACACGAAGACTACGCCTATATGGCTTTGAGCGCATCATACTGACTCAAGCTTCATAGGACCCTGCGTGGGAAACACTGGTAGCGCACCAAGACTCGGGTTCCCGCAGCTATGCCTCCAGGACGGGCCGCTGGGTGTCCGCACGACGGACAACATCACCGCCTTCCCGGCGGGCATCACGACGGGAGCGACGTTCAGCAAGGACCTCATGTACCAGAGGGGCGTGGCGATGGGCGAGGAATTCCGAGGGAAAGGCGCCAACTTCTATCTCGGCCCGTCGGTGGGCGCGATTGGTAGGAAGCCCAGGGGCGGCCGGAACTGGGAAGGGTTCGGCACGGACCCCGTGCTCCAGGCGGTGGCCGGTGCCGCGACGATCAAGGGGGTCCAGGAGCAGGGCGTCATCGCCACCATCAAGCACGCGATAGGCAACGAGCAGGAGCTGTACCGGATGTACAACCCCTTCCAGCAGGCGTACAGCGCGAACATTGGTAAAATACCACCCCGCGAACACCTCGCCCTGCATAATTCTGACGGATGGGATGCTTAGATGACCGATCCTTGCACGAACTGTATCTATGGCCCTTCGCCGAGGGCATTCACGCCGGCGTGGGCTCGCTGATGACGGCCTACAACGCTGTAAGTACTTGCCTCCCTACCTACCTACCTACCTACCTACCTATCTAGTAACAGATAGTACCCGGTTTGCATTGTTGTCCTCTCAGGCTAACCCGCCATGCTCCAGGTCAACGGCTCCGCCGTATCCCAAAACAGCTATCTCATCAACAACCTGCTGAAGGACGAGCTCGGCTTCCAGGGCATCGTCATGACGGACTGGCTCGCGCAGATCTCGGGCGTCGGGTCCGCGCTCGCCGGGCTGGACATGTCCATGCCGGGCGACACGATCGGCAACCAGATCCCGCTCCTGGGGCTCAGCAACTGGCAGTACGAGCTCACGCGGTCGGTGCTGAACGGGACGGTGCCGGTGGACCGGCTCAACGACATGGCGACGCGCGTCGTCGCGGCCTGGTACCAGATGGGCCAGGACCGGGACTACCCGCCGCCCAACTTCTCGTCCAACACGGCCGACCGCGAGGGGCCGCTGTACCCGGGCGCGCTGTTCTCGCCCACCGGCGTGGTCAACCAGTACGTCAACGTGCAGGCCGACCACTGGAAGGTGGCCAAGGCGGTGGCGCAGGAGGCCGTCACGCTGCTCAAGAACGAAGGGGGCCTGCTGCCGCTCTCGGCCGCCGCGCCGCCGCCGCTCTCCGTCTTCGGCACCGACGCGCAGGCCGACCCGCAGGGCGTCAACTCGTGCACCGACAAGAGCTGCAACCGCGGGCTGCTGGGCATGGGCTGGGGCTCGGGAAGCGCCAACTACCCGTACCTCGACGACCCCATCTCGTCGCTGCGCCGCAAGGCCCCCAACGTGACCTACTACGCGACCGACGCGTTCCCGGGCTCGGTGCCGGCCCCCGCCGCCGACGACGTGGCCCTCGTCTTCATCAGCTCCGACTCGGGCGAGAACTCGTACACGGTCGAGGGCAACCACGGCGACCGCGACGCGTCGGGGCTGCAGGCGTGGCACAACGGCGACGCGCTGGTGCAGGCGGCGGCGGCCAAGTTCAGCAACGTGGTGGTGGTAGTGCACACGGTGGGCCCGATCGTGATGGAGCCGTGGATCTCGCTGCCGGCGGTCAAGGCGGTGGTGGTGGCGCACCTGCCGGGGCAGGAGGCGGGCGACTCGCTGACCGAGGTGCTCTTCGGCGAGGCGTCGCCGAGCGGGCACCTGCCGTACACGATCCCCGTGTCCGAGGCCGACTACCCGGCCAGCGTCGGGCTGGTGGCCACGCCGCTGAGCCAGACCCAGGACACGTACGCCGAGGGCCTGTACATCGACTACCGGCACTTCCACAAGGCCGGCGTCAAGCCGCGCTTCGCCTTCGGCCACGGCCTCAGCTACACCAGCTTCTCGCTCTCCAACGCGACCATCGCGCGCGTGACCGACCTCGGCCCCTCGGCGCTGCCGCCCGCGCGGCCCACCAAGCCCGCCTCGCCCGTCGCCGCCATGGACACGTCGCTGCCCGAGGCGTCCGAGGCGTACTACCCCGAGGGCTTCGACCGGATCTGGCGGTACCTGTACTCGTGGCTGCCGAGCGGGGAGGCGGACGCGGCGCGCGCCATCGGGGCCGCGGGGGAGGCGGCGTCCAAGTACCCGTACCCGGAGGGGTACTCGACGGTGCAGAAGCCGGGGCCCGCGGCGGGGGGGCCGAGGGGCGGCAACCCGGCGCTCTGGGACGAGGCGTTCCGGGTGACGGCCACGGTGACCAACACGGGCGCCGCGCGCGGCGGCAAGGCGGTGGCCCAGGCGTACGTGCAGCTGCCGGCCGACGCGGGCTACGACTCGCCCGTGCTGCAGCTGCGCGACTTCGCCAAGACGGCGGTGCTGGCCCCCGGCGAGAGCGCCACGGTCGAGATCAGCCTCACGCGCAAGGACCTCAGCGTGTGGGACGTGGTCGCCCAGAACTGGGTGCTGCCCGGGTACCCGGCGGCGCGCACGGCGGTGTGGCTCGGCTGGGCGAGCGACGACCTGGTGACGGTGTGTTATTCGGATACCCTGACGTGCGAGGATGGGGTCGCGAGCCCGGTCTGAAGTTTTTTTTTTGGTTTCTACTCGTTGCCGGGAGGTGGAGTTTATTGTTTGGCCTAGGTCATGAACGAAGGGGATGAGGATGAAGATGTCGATACGGGTTGGTGATATAGTGTAGGTAAATGAGAGGGCGGAGAGAAGGGAGGACCAGGAAAGGTAGCAGTATATATAACATGATGTAACGTAATGAGTAATATCTGATTGGAGATCTATATATATATTTTCCTAGCCGGTAGTAGATATATCATATATGCCCCCCCCCCCCCCCCCCCCCCCCGTCATCAGAAGCACTGAATAATGTTCTTCCCCTGTCTCTCTTAAGAGGTCCCAATGGAGTGACCATATCCATTGGTAGCGGGATCTCCTAAATACCGCAATATTTCCTCAAGGTTGAGTCAACAATGCTTATGGCATAGAGGGAATAATTGCGTATAAGGTTTCCTCTCGAAGTCAACGGTGTGTTGTAGGAGCAACGAAATGCCTCAACTCTGGCCAGGAGATTGGTCGTTTATTTGCATGTCCGTATGGTAGAGTAGTATATGGCGTTTTTTGCCATGTCCTCGATATAATACACCTCGCTATGTCTTTTTATCTCCTAAAGGTCATTCATTCGTCAATAGACAGAACTCTGTCCTTTCTCTCCTCCATCTACTCTCCCTCCCTACCCCCCTCTCCACTCTACCTACCGCCCAAAGGTTCTCTCAGTTCGAAAGCACGGATCTCTTCTTGTCCTTCCGTCGCTGTAGCGTCTTCCTCCCGTTATGCGTCCTTATACGGCTCAGGAAGCCGTGTCTGCGCTTGCGCACCAGCCGACTCGTCCGTGCCGTGGTCGCACGCGGCCCGCACCGGACCTGTACGCCGGCGCCAGCGAGGGCTGGGTGCGCCGAAATGGCAGATCGCGGTACGAGGTCCAGGGTCGCTGCGTCGGTCGTGGAAGGAGACAGGCGGGATAGCAGCGTGGTGCTGGTGCTGCCGGGTGCGCGGAAGACGCTGGTGGTGGTAGTGGTGGTGGGTAGGATCGAGGGTCGGAGCTGCGGGAGAGAGGAGAAGGCGCTGTGACGATGGAGAAATGGATGGATTGGTTAGCTAAGTACTATACAATTGGACATTAGCAAGGGTTAGGCTTAGCAGTCCACGTACCGTTTCGTCCCAATGGATTGTATGCTGCCGCAAGCCCTCCCGAGAGCTGCGCGGGCACTCGCACTCGTGGGTGCGAGACGGAGCGATCGCATCTTGCCTGACCTCCTCGTCTGTATTCGTAGGTCTGCTCCTCGCAATTGGATTATTGGGAGAGCTACCGTTGTGCCCTAGAGCCCACGTTTGGGTATTCCACGATGTGATGCCGCTCGTACTTGGTGGACGGACTCGAACTGAAGTCGCTAAACAAGAGACCAAAAATTCATTGAAGCAATAAAGTAACCTACTAGGTTAGAAGCATCCGACTGACAGGTGTCTAACTGCCAGCAGACTCTGTTGAACGGTCCGGCAGTTGTTACACGTTAGAGGGGCTTGAACCCCCCACCCGTACTACCTAGGTACCTAAGTACTGGTCTGGTGTACCGCCCCTTTTGGGTTATGTTAGAGCTTGGTGGTGGGGCTTAAACCCTTGCAACTGCTATTTTCGTGTAGATTAACTAGGGTATACTTAAGCACATGCTAGCTGTAATTTGTATGGAGTCTCGCTTATGAGGTACCCTGTTTCTTTTAGATCGAGATATCTGATTATTTAGCTATTTAACTAAGTGTTGTATTTTTTTTTTAAAAAGACTTTTTAAGCTTTGCAACTAACTTGGCTTTAATGCTAGTATAAGCTAATTTCTTTGCTTTGCACATTTTTAAAAGCTTTTTATTAGTTTTTAAATGCAGTTTACTTTTTTTTAAAAAAGACTTTTTAACCAGTTTATTTTAGTTTATAGCTGCATTTTTAAGTTTAATAGTTAGCGCTACGGTGTTATAGTCGACTTTTTCTGC
>JAJNNV010000099.1:0-92397 GCA_022544895.1 Biscogniauxia sp. FL1348
CGCTTTCATTCTCAGCATCATCATTTCCTTAGCTCTGCCTGGTCTCAACTTGCGAATCCACCACTACATCCTCGCATTATTGCTTCTGCCGGGCACAAGTATGCAGACACGGCCAGCTCTATTATACCAGGGTGTCCTAGTAGGCCTCTTCATCAATGGCATCGCGCGATGGGGCTATGATCCTTTCTTGCAGACTTCGTCATCTCTGCAGAACGATGCCCAACTCGGTTCAGCGCTACCGGTGATCTTGGGGCCGGTCATCAACAGCAGTCTTTCGACCATCACATTCCAGTGGGAATCTCCGCCGGAGGTTCGTTATGACGGCATCAGCATACTTGTGAACGACGTTGAGAGGTTCCGTGGATACTTTGATACAGCGGGAGACGACAGGTTCGTTTGGACCCGCGAGAACGGGTCGAGCTACGACGAATACTTCCGCTTCGGCTATATGCAAGGGTCGGACTCGGCAGACTACACGAAAGCAGGTATCTGGAATTCCGACATGGAATGGACGAGTATGGAATCAGGCGCCTCGAAAGTACGGCGGCGGCAAGAGCGCCAACCGGAATTGGTGCAGCGGTCCCTGCAGAAGCATGTATCATGATTTATCTCAAATACAGGTTATTCGTACAAAGGAAGTATGTGCGTAATCTACCATATGATGAGTTGTTCATTTAATGCTACTTAGGTAAGTTGGTTATAGGTATCTGTTTTGTCCAAGATGGCTGAAGAGTCTACCCACACTGTGAAGTAATGACCTACCACACCTTGGAGCATAGGTAGGTACTTGTTTCCCCTCATTGTTGAAACGAGTATTTAAGGCTAGGTAGCTTTAGATGCATAGCTACCATGAGAGACTCCAGCATCCCGGCCCAGCAAAGCACGCCTCAACCCCATACCCATCGCGCAATGGCAAGGTGCCTTCCCCCCACACCGGGTCTGAGCTTATTTAATGGGTCCTCGGTAAGAACCTCATGTTGTGCGACTTCAGCGGAATGGCAAACAAAGTGGACCATGTTGGCCTTTCCAGGTTCTATTGTTTTTGTAGGTAGGTACGGTGTTGAGGTAGGTCAATAGAACCTGGTGGTATATAGGTACTTATTAAAGGCATGAAGAACGGTCGTTTGAAATTTGACGAGTTAGCTTACGTTTGTCATCTTGCCATCTTCTTTGTAGGTAGGTAACCTCCTTTCTAATGAGATTGCTGGGGATTCTCAGAACCACATCTGAATGTATAAGCATCTACCTATTACCAATACTCTACAATATAGTGTTATCAATGCCATCTAGATATTAAATCTTGAATATGTTGAATTATGTAGGATCTCTGGGAAAGACCCTGCACGGCACTCTGGTTACACTGATGAGTACCTAATTTACCTTCGGTATAGGTCCTAAAGTTAATGTTATTACCTAATTTGAAGGTACGGGTAGCTAACACGATTCCTGTAAGAAGGTTTTTGTGCCACATAAAGGAACTTATGATAATTGAGGAAGTGTTGTATGTTGGATTTATAAGATGTGTCCACTATATTTGATGTAGGCCACCTATGCACAAGGTCTTGAAATATCATTTAGCTAAAAAAATACATCGTATAGGTGATCTCAAATGCCTATTGAACTTTGTCGTGTAATGTGATCATCCGCTAATCGCAAAAATCTCGAGGAATTCCTTCGTTCATCTGTCACAAAAGGGGGCTCAATATGGCATCCTGGCCTTGATATCTGCACTCGTTGAACTTGGAGCAATCAGGTTGACTACTTGCTAGACGCAAGTGTACTTTTGCAAAGCGTTGCCTTATTTGATAGTGGAAACTCAGGCCTATGTGTAGCTTTGCTGTTGGCTATATCACTAATGTCATTCTCACAGCTGTGCAATCAGGAGGCTTTACTAGATGATAGCCTAGGCTCCTAGTGAAGCCATGACAGCTATATACAGCAGATATATGAAGATGGCATTACCTTTGATGAACTATAAAGATGGAACGTTCCCAATTTGAAGTCAGTACAGAGGCTTCCTGAAACTATTTCTCTCACAGACAGACTCCTTTATTCCCCTTCTTCTATGACTGGCTGTAACCGGGACATAGTACGTGCAAGACTTTGCGCAAAACTTGAGTCACTTCGAAGTCCTACCATCACAACAGCATACAACCGAAACTAACTATAATAGTCAGCAAGTAGGGATCGAACCCGAGCCCAGGGTCTCCTCGATCAAGTATCCATGGATATTATACATAATGAGACTTTCACTCGGCATTTGTGACCGGCTCGTACGCATCGTATGAATATTATGCATACTAGACGGAAATACCTACGTCTTTGGGTGTGCATTGAGTGGCTAGGGGGAAGGAAAAGCATGACAGGGCCTAGAAACTCAGGGACTAATTACATCATTCGATAGTAATTCGAGCAATCTCTACTGCCTACGTGTGAACGGCATTCGCCGCATGAATGTTGCCACTGGGCCTGCTTGGTCATCATCGCCCAAATGGCAGGATCAGCACAGATTAGAACCCCAACGGCAGTGGCTCAGATGAAGAGATCAGGAGAATCGGGTTTACGGAGAACATGGTATACAGCACTCGCTTCAATTTGAGGAAGCTAGCCAAACCAGAAGTTAGAGGGGACAAGGAAGAAGGGACTTCGTTTAGAAGAGAAGAGCTTGGACTGTGATAGCTAACGTTTAGTGGAATAGGGGGTCGGCAGGTAAGCAGGTACATCCTCAGCACAATTGTGGCTATAGTGACTATCTCAGCAGACCTCATGAACTCCAGTCCCTTGAACTAAAGCCCCTGGACCTCCTTTTGATGAGCTCCGGCACTTCCAATTGGCTCTACATGGAATTAGCTCCAAGAGCTTTCGTCTTCTACCTAACCTTAGGCCAATGTTAACTTAGAACATCACATCAATATTTCCTTTCCCTTTTTACCATTTCTAGCTTCAAACGGAAATAAGCGTATCGTGTACGCATTGTCTTGCCCTTTTGCGCCCACGGTCAATTCAAATCAGAAGTCAGTTTTAATAATACAAATGTGTTGTCATGGGATCGCATGGGGGTGGTGCCCCCCACAGTCCCCATTTCCCCAGACTGTATGTTTGAAAGGGGCAGAGGGATCCCGAGCTGAGAAGGTATTTCGTCCCATTATGGCCCAAGAGAACCGTCATCTGATCATTGTGACGAAACCAGTGTGCGGATAATGCGGGCGACATGCAGAAACAACGAGGTTGACGAAGCGACCCCTACAGAAGGGCCGTGGGGCCTGTATCTGTTTTCAGAAAGGACTTGATATGCATGGAGCTCTGACATCCAACCCAGGCCCGGAATCTCGATGCGTGAATGGTGCAAAAATGACGATTGGAATTGGCCAACGGAATACCAGAAGTAACGCCAACAGCCTGAGTTTGTGCAGACATAAACGCCAAGCTCCCCGACTAGTTTTCTTGTCAGCACGAAGCAGAGCACAGCATACCGGGAGTTCGTAGGACACACTCTGAGTCGCACGAACAGCGTTAGCTGATGTCGTCTTGGTCGGCAGTTATGCACACGACTTGTGAGTTAACAACGAGAATGAGAACGAACGGGAACAGGTGTGAGAGTGAGGATCTGGAAGACACACATACATACACACGCATACACCATTTTCTTAGCCAAAATATCCGCTATGCACTGCAGCTAAGCCTACCAAATCACACCTCCCAGCTCTTCCCAACACCAGAGAACAGAGATCGAGTAGGTCGCCTGGCTGCACTTCTCCGCACTGACAACCTGGCAGAACTACTCCAAGAGTAATCACTAAGATAGTGTCGATCCTGGATACAGGTCTAAGCCCTCTTCTAAAGCGGCTCGAAGGAGGCCTAGGTGGCCAATCAAGACCCAAGACCCCGAGAGGTAACATGGTTTTTGTTGTTGGGGGATTGGGGTTTCTCGAAACACAACGATGCCAATGCTTACAAAGGGACCCTGGAGGCAGACTAACAGCAACTCTATAGGTCTGGTATACACTAAGGTTAGGTAGTATATGCAACCAACTTTGCGGGGAAGGACAGGCTACCGGCTCCTAATGGGCTCCACCCCCGCATCTTGCTAGTGTCTGACGCACTAGCTGCAGATGCCACTGGCCAATGGAACGAGGCATATCCTAGAACGTTACCCGACTTGGTATAACTGGAGTTGGTGCCAACTCGAGGCTATCAACGATCAACATCCCGAGCCTCGCCGAGTTGCCGCTTCTCAGATGAGATGTCTTTCCCTATCCGACGTCAACTCCTAGTTGTACGGCAACTCGAGAATACGACGTCTAGTTCACCGAGTGTCCCCTCCCCCCCCCCCCCCCCCCCTCCCCTCATAGTAAGCATAGCGACGAGGGACGAGAGACGAGAGACGAGAGGCTAAATCGTAGAGCACAGACGACTTACACGGCTCTCTGGAATGGCTGAGGCGCCCCCTCTCTACATGGTAATGTCCTTTGGCCCAGGTGCTCCCAGGATCGTCATTAAGCCGTGCCAGGTTTTGTCTTGATTTCCCGAAACAACCGCCTCGATACTCCAGTCCTAAGCCCAAGGCACTGGGCACGAGGAGGCGTTGCATTCGAAAACTGTCAGATGACGAGGACTATTGGCAGGTAACGTTCCCGAAAGAGGGGGTTAGAAGGATCGCATAGCCCTCCATGGGACTTCCTCGCACGCTGGAGATGTGGGCGCGTCATTGGCAGTTTCCAAGGGGTTGGCTCGGTGGAGTTAGTCCGGATCCCCCAGCCCAGAGACTTCTCCCCCTTCTTCCTTTGGGTATATGTATGTGCAACCAACCCGTTCCTTTTAATGGAACATAGGTGAACAGCTCGTCATCGCGAGCCCCGGGACATGTTCTCTAGACTCTTCAGCCGGAACCAGCAGACACCAGTAGACGATACATCAGCCAATATGAGCCCTCTCCCAGAAGAATTCGATATCATCGTGTGTGGAGGCGGAAGTTGCGGATGTGTCGTTGCGGGCCGGTAAGCACTCGGCTTTCAAGGGACTACTACGGACTTTCTGCTGACTTGCGAAGTCTGGCCAACCTTGACCACAACCTCAAGGTGCTACTTATCGAGGCTGGTGAAAGTAACCTCAACAACCCATGGGTCTTCCGTCCGGGGATTTACCCCCGTAATATGAAACTCGACTCAAAGACGGCCTCCTTCTATGAGTCCCGTCCATCCAAATGGCTTGCTGGCCGAAAGGCTGTCGTGCCATGTGCAAATATCCTTGGTGGTGGCTCTTCTATCAACTTTTTGGTAAGCAATAATTGTCAAGACAAAATAGGAGACGCGTACCAGCTAATGTCTTCAGATGTACACTCGTGCCTCAGCCTCAGACTATGATGACTTCCAGGCCAAGGGATGGACCACCAAGGAGCTTCTCCCGCTCATGAAGAAGCACGAGACATATCAGAGAGCATGTCACAACAAGTAAGTAACTCGAGGACTCTTTCCCTTGCCTGAGCTAACTCGTGAAGGGATCTTCATGGCTTTGAAGGTCCGATAAAGGTCTCTTTCGGAAACTAGTAAGCAGGGTTCCCATTCCGATAGGTAATTAGCAACTTTGATTTAATTCCATTTAGCACCTATCCGGTGAAAGATGATTTCTTGAGGGCCGCCGAGTCACAAGACATCCCCGTCGTCGATGATCTTCAAGACTTGTCTACAGGCCACGGAGCTGAGCACTGGCTGAAATGGATCAATCGCGACGTAAGTCTACATAGCACCTTATTATACACATATACCTTACTCACCAACATCCATAGACCGGCCGCCGCAGCGACAGTGCTCACGCTTACGTTCACTCCACTCGGGCTGTGCATGATAATCTCTATCTTGCATGCAACACGAAAGTTGACAAAATCATCATCGAGAACGGTCGTGCCGTAGCTGTTCAGACAGTGTAAGCTCTGCCTCGGCCCATAAGACAACGATACAAGTCTAATCCATGTTCAAGTCCGACCAAGCCTCTTCACCCTAACCAGCTCAAGACGCGTACCTTCAGAGCCCGCAAACAAATTGTCGTGTCTGGAGGCACACTGTCATCGCCTTTGATTCTCCAGCGCTCTGGAATTGGTATACCGTGATCCCACCTTTGCCAGTTATAGCATGAGTCTGACAGATCCCATAGGTGACCCTGACAAGCTGAGAAGGGTGGGTGTCAAGCCAATTGTTGACCTCCCCGGAGTTGGTCTCAACTTCCAAGACCACTACCTCACGTTCTCCGTATTCCGTGCCAAACCAGGCACGGAAAGTTTTGACGACTTCGTACGAGGCGTTCCAGAGGTACAGAAAAGTACGTAATCTATCCAATGACTTGCAATCGGCCACAAAGTTACCTAATAATGACTTGTCCAGGGGTGTTTGATCAGTGGAATCTATTCGGAACTGGTCCCCTTGCCACGAATGGCATTGATGCCGGTGTCAAGATCCGGCCTACCGAAGCCGAGCTGAAGGAGTTCGAGTCCTGGCCCACGCCACACTTCAACGATGGCTGGAAGTCGTACTTCAAGGACAAGCCCGACAAGCCAGTGATGCATTACTCAATCATTTCCGGCTGGTTCGGTGACCACATGCTGATGTAAGAGTCTTTATATCTCCTCCGAGACAAACCCAAGTTCCCCTTTCTCATCATGACGATCCAGGCCACCCGGAAACTTCTTCACCATGTTCCACTTCTTAGAATATCCGTTCTCCCGCGGCTCCACGCATATCAAGTCGGCCGACCCGTACGAGTCGCCCGACTTCGACACGGGGTTCATGAACGACGAACGGGACATGGCCCCGATGGTGTGGGGCTACATCAAGTCGCGAGAGACGGCGCGGCGCATGGACGCGTACGCCGGCGAGGTGCAGGCCATGCACCCGTTCTTCGACTACGACTCGCCCGCCCGCGCCAACGACATGGATCTCGAGACAACCAAGCAGTACGCGTTACCCGACAATCTGAGCGCCGGCCTGCAGCACGGCAGCTGGAGTGTCTTCAACCCGCCGCCGTCCAAGAAGTCCGGCCCCCACATCCTCAGCAGCAACCGGGCCGAAGTCCGCGAGGACCTCAAGTATAGCAAGAGGGACATCGAAGCCGTCGAGGAGTGGGTCAAGCGCCACGTCGAGAGTACCTGGCATAGTCTAGGCGTAAGTTATCAACCCCCCGCCCCCCCACGCTTCCGATAATGGAGAGGAGAACCGGCATGACTGACATCACATCTTCCTCTTTTAGACATGTTCCATGGCTCCCAAGGAAGGCAACAGCATCGTCAAGCACGGCGTGCTCGACGAGCGCCTAAACGTGCACGGCGTCAAGGGTCTCAAGGTCGCGGACCTGAGTATCTGCCCAGACAACGTTGGCTGCAACACGTACGTTACCTACCCCTTTTCCCACCCACCTACCTACGCCCCCCCTCTCCCCAACCGTGATAAGACACAGAGAGTCTAGTGTAGTACCTATATAACTAACCTGTCCCGACTACCAAGGTACTCCACCGCCCTCCTAATCGGCGAGAAGGCCGCCATGCTCGTGGCCGAGGACCTCGGCTATTCGGGCGCGGCGCTCGACATGAAGGTCCCGACGTACAACGCCCCGGGCGAGACCGCGCTCCCGTTCCGACTCTAACCCACCCTTTCCCCCCTTTTCTCTAGCCCAACCAGATCAAAATTCAAACCAAGCCAACTAAATTGGTTTATAATACGCTGTACAGGTTTATAAATGTATTTATGGAAGTTAATACCGAGGAGTCTAATTTTGGTTTCTTTTCCCTTTTTTCCCCCTTTACCTATTTTTCTTCTTTTTCTCCTTCTCTATCCCTCTCTCTCTCTCTCTCCTAAATAAAAGTCCAATTTCTTTATCAATGTGAATCTGGAATATCTCTCTCCAACTTTACACCCACGCACATGTAACACGCACACGCACACGCACATACAAACCCTTGTTTTATTTTATCTACATACATAGGTATTATTATGCGGCGAGAGGAAACCCAAGAAAAAACAAATTCCCCCATGTTGAGAACAGGTATACCAAACCTACCTATCTTATCTTATGTAGTTAGCTGGACCGAAGAGAAAAGTAAAGTAAAGTGTGGATTGGGGAATAACCGCCCTCCTCCCTTCCCTCTTTTCCTAAAAAGGAGGGAACTACCTACCTATATCAGATTGACAAGGACGTGTAACCTATACATAACTACTTACCTAACCTACCTTAATAGATGGGACAGGTTATATTGATACGGACCTCCTAGTGTATATGTCAACTCGTGTCAAATATGATTTTCATTGTTGTGAAGAAATTATTATTTTTACATCGGCAAAAAACACACTAAACCATTGATATTCGTCTTCGTAGCCTATTGTTATTATAAACCAGGGCTCAAGTCCAATTTTACGATTGCATTCGATATAGGCAGTGCTTCGCACATACTTAGGTACTAACCTGAGTAAGTAACTGAAGATATTATTGCTCATCTCACACTCACTCGAGACACCAAGGTAGGTCATGTTTATCTTCGTTTGATGAAAAATAATAACTTAGGGAGCAGAAATCCTTTTTCTATTTTTTCTTTCTTCTTTCTTCTTCTCATTTCGGTCATTTGCCCCATGATTACCGCCGCCGTGGAACTTTTTGTTTTAGGTCTACCATAGCTTTGATGGTATCATCACAACTAGATGATCAAATCTAACTTACGTACATCGCTAGAGCCTGCTTCCCTTCGTCGGTGAGACGATCCATGTATCCCGCGACCGCCCCATTGTGTCGCGCGTTGGCATCGGTCAGATACTGACGCACCCACTGCTGTATGTCCTGGACCTCGGGGAAGTCGTCGCGCGGGGACCTCTTGCATGTGTTCAGAGGAGTAAATCCCAGACCGAAGCCGATGTCGTCGACATCCGCCTCGTTGACCACCTCATCGCCAGCACCCATCGTCACCTTGGGCGGGTTCATCAGCATTTTCAACATGGCTTCGCATGTGAACCGCCATCCCTTCATATAACGTTGCGCAAAGGCACTACTGTCTCCCATTGATTTTGCGAATGATATCACCGCAACCTTCCGGTCCACCGGGCGTACAAGTTGCTCCGAAGTAGGGAGGATGATAGTCAAGTAGATCTGAGTGAAGAGGTTGTTCTGGATCAAGTCTACTTGGCTAATGAAAAAGTCGGTACCGAGCCCGGTCTCCACTCGGGCAGATACTAGGTGATAGAACCGCACAAACCGTAGCTTGAATGAATCAGACGGGCTGCTCTGTAGTTTGGTGAATATAAGCGCCAATATTTCCTTGAAGTACGGCTCGAGGGCAGCGCTAAAGTCGGGTCAGCATGGTATTTGACACACCGGAATAATCATAGTACTTACCGAGGTATAGAGAGAACGATCGACTCCAACAAATCAAATGCATTCTGTTCCGTCTTCTTTCCCCTCAGGAGACCTTGGAAAATACCCAGGATTGGCTGTAATTGGTTTTCCGCTACGATGGACTGAGCTGCCCTGGGTATAATGGCAGCCAGCAGTCTCGTGAGAGCGGGAACATTGCCTCTAGTTTCCCAAAATGTAGATGTCATCAAAGGGGGCACAAGGGCTTGATAGTGATTGGGCAGTGCTCCAGACGGATTGAGTTCTAGGATCTTTGCAAATAACTGGAAAACATAGGGCATGAACTCTGCAAACCACATTAGTACCAAAGCCAATATTCGTACAGAGTGGGTCCATACCGTTCACTTCTTCTGTAATGATCAGGTTGAAGGGCTCCCATAAGCATTCCTCCAGCTTCGAAGTCCCAGCAGACGACCCGCAGCTATTTTGGTTAGCTTAAGACTCAACCGATTTTTAGGGTGAGACAGTATCATACCTGATAACAGCACCCAATGCCTCGAAGTGGTAATAGTAGAAACGTGGGTTGCTCGGGTTTGACTTGATGACATTGGTGATCCCCACGAGATGGTTGAGAACCATATCCATAAAACCAATAATGCCGGTGTTCATGACGATGAGAACCCGCATGATACACCGCATGAGGAACTCGTTCTCCTGCATCTTCGCTGGTGAACTCTCTTTCTCGACAAGTTTGAAGAGATGGTCAAGCAAGTCCTTCGCAAACGGCTCAATATCGGCTCGGCCAAAAATGCGGGCACCAGCATCGTTGGATAGGTACAGAAGTCTCTCGACGGCGATAGCCGCATAGGTATATACGACATAATTTGAGGAACCCATATTTTGAATTAAGGGCTGGAAGGCTGCTTGCCATTGCTCCTTGGTCAACTGGCTCCGGAAAGTGTACAAGTATTTGATTGCGTCGACTTTAGAGATGGGTTCGACGCCAGAATCGGAGATGAGGTCGTTAGCAACATGTTGTTGGAAGAAGTCAACCACATTGACCATGGGATTGACCGTTTTGACACCATGAGCCGCAGTAACAGCGCCTTTGGCAGCGATGGAGAGGAAGAGAGAGATGGCAGTGTCCTTGTCCTTCCAATTCGACTTGCCCTGCTCCAAATAGTGGTTGATATATCGGCCAGCCACCGTAGTGACCATTTGCTCAAATCGTCCCTGAAGCTGCCTCAAAAAGTCGGTTGCCGCTCTTCTCCGAGAATCCGTATCAGAACCCTCGAGGTCGCGTCGAATGAACTCGATAGGCTCATCCTCAAACAACTCGATGTCGGATTCTCTCAGAGCAACGTTTGGTAGCACAACTTTTTCCACCACCTGGCTGAGAACGTTCTCATCATTGAAGGCACCCGAGTGCTGTATAGTGCCAGCGATGGCTGTCAAGAAGTGCAGTGCTTTGCTCACAAGATTGTCGTACTTGGTTTCGGGTCCGATCGAGGATAATAAATTCCAGGCTGTAGAGATGAACACTTGGGTATATCGGCCGAAGTCATCGTCAAATTTATTGACGTAGAGCTCCAGGACCTCACAGATATCGGCTTTGACATTTTCCACCACACCGGCTTCGGATTCATCGTCTGTCGCTAATAGGGGGTTCTCGTAGCTCAAGTACTTGTGCAGGAGGGTGGAAAGGTGCTCTAGATTGGATTCGAACTGGGGGGGCATGTCCTGACAAGATAGATCATAGAAGACCTTGATGAGCAGGCTCATGGTATCAAAATAGCCTTTGAGGGCCTCCTTGTTGTTCTGATTCGCGGTGATTTGTTGGTCGGTAGCCTGAGCCAGTGTTAGCAGCAATAAGAGGGCGAAAGGGGGTTCGGGCGGCGCAAAGGGCATACATTCAGAAGCGTTAGGAAGGGTACGGCGAATGTGTTCAAGACATGGTTGATTTCAGCGTATAGATCGTCCGATCGATATAGCGGCCGCCACCGAACGAAGATAGAGTGCGCAACCTCCAGCACGCCATTGTTGACTTTGTAGTTGTCGGGGGTGAATCGTGAAACGAGGTCCTGTAGTCACCAACAGTTAGCCCAGAAGGTCGAGGTAGTAGGAAGGACTACGGCTATGGCAGCGCACCTGAACCAGAGTATCCCATCTGTCCCAAAAGTCCGAGTCGGCAATTATACTGATGGCCTCGCCCAGCTGTGTCTGGATAGTAGGGGGACACGCTATCATGAGCCCAATAAGCTCCTGCTTTATCGTGTTGACCTCATCGATGGGCAGCTTGTAGTTCCGGTCCTCGTCCTGCGCAGATTAGGAGTCAGACATATGCGATAAAGCATCGGCAGCAACAAGGGGGAGAGGGAAGGGTGTCACCATACGACGTAGTTATGGCGGATGAAATTCTTGAAGCATAGCGCTCCAGAAAGACGGATCTTGGGTTCGAGGGACTCGGTCGCGACAATCTTCAGTAGCGAGAGTGAGAACTGAGGCTTCTTCTCTTCCACCTTGAGCGCAGTTTCGGCTATTGGGCGTGTTGTTAGGTTAGACAGAGGTTGCGGCCAAGTTGAAGCTGTGAATAAAGACAAACGTGTGCCACGGCGGGGTAGTTTGGGAGGAGGAGGGGAGGAGGGAGGGGGCAGGGAGCTTTGCATACCTTTGCGGTGCTTGGTCGGATCAAGGGTAGCGTCCAACAGCTGGGCAATATGGCCAATGTCGGCAGCCATGGTGGCTATGGCTGTTGCTGTTGCTGTTGTTGCTGCTGTTGCTGTGGTTTGAGAGAAAAGGCGCACAGCAGAAGAATGATGTTGGGTATGTGGTGGTGGTAGTGGTGGTGGTGGTGGTGGTGCTGAGCGGAGGGTTGGAGATTGGAGGTTGGAGGTTGTCGGGCAATCAAATGTAAATAATGCACGGGTTGTTGAAGATTTGGAGGGGAAGTTTTGATGCTTTAGCTTTTTATTGACATGACAGCCGCCTCAGCTAATTGTTTGCGGGCGACGAGGCAACAGAGACAGGTCTCTAAAAATTTATAGTTACCTACCTACATACTACCTACCCTACATATTTACCTCCTAGGTGCTACATACTAACCTAACCTAGTTCAAATTTAGCTTTAGGTTAGTATGTACTACAGTACTAGTCTAGGCACCTGCAATTAGTAGACTGAAGGAGGGGCTTCCACGAGTGTCCAGTGACGTATGTATCTTACTAGGTTAGGTACGGTACTTAAGTACTTAAAAGTACATCTATACATGGGGTCATCTCCATAGAAATTCCGTTCCGGATGGTTCTATCTAGTGTATAAGGTAAACATTGCCTAGGTAAGTAGGTAAGTATTAGAAGAACTTAGGTGGGTAAGTGCTTAAAAGGAGGTCCTTATGGAAACCCGACTACCTAACCTTAAGGTTTATGCGCACTCCTGTTAAGTATGTAACCGGTTATGAACGGCGTATGTCAATGTCGAAATACCTACCTATCAGATACACAAGCCTGGGCCTGGACCCGTCTGGAGAGAGAACCGCGACCTCTCATTGGCTAAAACGGAGAAACGGATGGTGCGAGGGAGACAAGAAAAAAAAAGGCCATCCATGCCCAGCTGGCAGTGGCAGCCCCATTAAAAGCCAAAGAGGAACAACCTGGGACCTCAGGGTTCCACCTGCACCATCTACCTACTTGGCTGGCAGTTGGGATGCCCAAAGGAGTGACCAAAAAGGTCATCGGTGGAGAATTTGATCTTTTTCCTCAACCTCCTTCAACCTGCTTCTCCCAAGAGACCAGACCTACAAATAACTCCTAACTCCTACATTGGAATTTATTGTAAACCGCCCACACCCACACCCCCCCCTCCCCTGAAATCCACCATCCAACCACCCGCTGCTCGTGACGTTTCCCAATGTGCGACCACATCCGCCGACCATTCTCGAGACGAAGCGAAGCTGTCGATATCTACCACCACCACCGACACAAGTACTGACCCGACCCGACCAGATCAAACCAAACATATCCGAAATTCCACCTTCGCGTCCGTGTCACGCGTGTCGCTTTCTGCCCACCTCTTGGTCCATCGTGGCCTTATAGCCGCCTCTTACCTCCGTCTACTCCTAGCTGTGCGAATCCGAATCCGATGAGCGCTTGACACTTTCCGCCGGTCTTCCCTATCTGTGTATTCTATCCATATGCGAGAACTAGTTTAGTGGTATGTTGGACTGTCCTTGGCGGGTTCGAGTTTGTCAGAGATCTATCTGGCTGTGTCCCCATCCCCCCCCCCCCCTCCCTCCTGTAGATGTGTGTTGTCCGTAGCTACGACATAGAAAGTGAAACAACCTAGGTAGTCAATTGGCTTCCAAAACCTGGTCGTCCGAGGTTGTCTGGACATGTCGTCACCTGGACCTACGTCCCAGACCGGAAAGAAGCCACTCCCTGGAAACGCTCCTTTTCGGTGACAGCATCATATCGCTTGCATGCCGTGGCTCGGAGGCTAACATACTGCGTCGCATAGTTTCCCTAGGCCGGCCGGCCGCTGAAGGGCAGCCAGAAGACATGTCTCCATCCCCGGGAGATGAGGCCCATCAACCTCAGGAAACTAAGAGTACTGGAGGTCTTGCCAGTGTCTTTAAAGGCCTTGCTAGTGCTACGAAATTGACAAAGTCCCTACCGACGGCCGCCCAATCCTCTGCTTCCATCAACGCACAGATCGCTCAACAGATCAACTCTTCCATCCCCTCCGCTGCCCGTGGCTTACCGCAACAACATATCGATTCGTACGAGCACCTGAAAAATGGGTCTACAAGTGAGCGGATCGCAGCAGCCAACACGCTACGTTTCGTCGTGGCTGACTATCCTCTTAATCCTGTACGTTTTCCGTTTAAGGTGGCTTCCATCGTGGGATCATGGGCAGTGTTAACCTATATCTCAATAGGTGCTCGATATCTGGTATGCCGCGAAGGACTTGATACAACCGACCAACCCAAAAGCGGCTCGTGTTGCTGGCTGGGAACTACTTACCGAATGTGTCAAACATACATCATCGACCGATCTCGACAGGAGGGAGTATTTCCAAACCATCTCAGCCCCAGCAAACCCTGATGATTTCCATTTGCAACTCGTTGCGCTTGCCGACCTCACGAAAGGCGGACGTGATGTTTCTGGATTCGACTATGACGTGTTCCCGCTCCTGTCGACCTGGCTGGAGTTCGGTTTCGATTCGGTTCGGGCAGCAAGAAATATTGCCAAAAAGCAGGGCTCTCGATCAAAGGGGAAGGCGCTTGCTACGGGCGAAGATAGGAACTTTGCCGATCTATTCACCATCGTAACCGACGTTATCAAGTTCAACTTTCTTGTTGCCGACGATGAAGCCGCCGAGGCTATGATCAACGTGCTTCTAAACATATGCATGAATACGAGCGTGGAGGATGATATGCGGGCTTGCATCGGCGTCATGGAAGCTATTGTGACGTATGGAGTATTTCCAGGGGACAAGCTGAAAAGTTGCGTTCAGATTCTTGGTTCGATTCATTGTCTCGTACCTCTCCTCGAGAAAGAGGCATGGCATACGATTAGTATTCTATGTCGGTCTCACAATGGACAAGCAACTGTGCGTATGTTGCTTGATGTCTTGAGCCATGTTCCTACAGGCGCAGACAAGAAAAAGGAGGGCGTTCGCGATGTGCGAGGTGCTCTTTCCGTACTCACGAAACTCGTGTCGAAGAGTTCAGAGAAGGGATATCCTGCAGTTTCATATGCTCTCCTAATTGATGGCCTATCCAAGGTAGCCCAGACAGCAAGTACCTGGAAGATCCATCTCGACATATTGAGACTAGTGAATTCCCTCTTGGGCGATGCCCAGGGCAGTATCAACGCCATGCTGGTCGATGAAGATTGGACGCCCCTTTTTGATATCGCGGTAGCATGTGTTGCTGGTGTCCTCATGCTCATTTCCAAAGCCGATGGATCCATTACATCGACCCTATTCCGCGACGAGACCGAAAACCCTGAAAGCTTGATTGCGAGAGAATTAATGCGGCTAATAGCTCGGCTTGAGGAGATACTTAGAGAGCAACAAAGCTCCCTAATACAGAGACAGGACTGTATCGTCTTCTTTGCTAGAGTCCACTTAGTACTTCCTGATACAGCAGCCATTTTACTTCTAAACTATTTCAAGGAATTCAGGTGCTGCTCTCCGTCCGATCCGCAATGGGACACGAATTTGTCCCTTGTGTTGACCGCTTTCTTCATGGACAAAAAGCGCATCACAGATGTTCGTCTGCAAGCTTTGCATATTATTACAGAGGTTTATGACATGGTAGAACTCATCAACGAGCAGATTGAGCCCGAATTCGTCCCTGGACTCATAAGACGCTTGCTCGCGGGTGTGGCAGAAGAGACTGATATCGTCCTATTACAAGAGATTGCGGCATTTACTGTCATTGTTGCCACCGGTGCATCCTTCTCTGTGTTCTGTCACATCGTGGATACACTCCACGGTATTGTGAGTGGTGACAGGCTACGTCCACCCATCACTCCCCTTTGCAGCACGACAGGGGGAACCCCAACGTCTCCAGAGAATCCCACATCGTCCAGAGGCCAAACCCCGTCATATGTTGTCACGAGGGCTTATGCCCAGATGTTCCTCCGGGTTATGAATGTTGATGGTGCGAAGGCATGCCGTCTATTCCACTCACTTGTGGCAATAGCCAGGTCAAATAGCAGCGAAACTGATGCTCGCATCGCTGCCATGCAACTCCTATTCCGCTTGAGGGCCGACTGGGCCAATAGAATTTTTGTCACAACCCATACTGAGATTACTAATCTGGCCACTACTCTATTTCGCACTGAAGCGTCTTTATCTCGGAAATCGGTCATAGATATATCTCAGCCCAGTAGATTTTCAAGGAGTGAGGCTAGCAGCTCAGCTCGCACATCCCGGGGCGTTTCTTTCTCTCAGGGACAAGGTCAAGAGCGTGCTTATCTACTGAGATCAGCAAATAGCTCAAAAACAGGACTCGGTTCGCGCTCATTGTGGAGTGCATCTGATCCCGATATCTTGCCAGAAAATCCGTCTCAAGCAGCAAGTCCTATGCTGTTTTCTGGACATTGTGGTGATTCATCCAAATCAGAGGATCCCTCAGACCAAGAAACGGCTGTGCTACCAGTGGCAGTCTGGCTTGAGGCCATCCTTAATCTCTTACAGCAAGGCTGTGATTGGGAGATATATAGCTTTATTCTTGTGTATCTCCCTCCGCAATTAAGCAATCATGCCATTTTCAAAGACACCGTAGCACAAATACAGGAGCTGAGAAGAATCATTTGCGATCAGATCAGGCAGAATAGCTTCCATGAACCCCCAAGTTCCTCTGGACTACGCCGGGCTGATGTTGCCATTTGTCTGTTCCACACCTTAACCATGATCCTGAGTTACCACCAACATTTTCAGCGAGCGGAAGAAGACGAGATTGTGAGAACTTTTGTGCATGGCATCGCAACGTGGGAACGCAGTGCCAAATGCTGTATTCACGCGCTCACTATCTGTTGCCATGAGCTTCCTTCCTCGACAAGCAAGGCACTAGTCACCATTTTGCAACGGATGGCACAGATCATCACTCAACCTTATGTGGCAATGCATATTCTCGAATTTTTAGCTTGCTTAAGCCGGCTCCCCTCCTTGTACGTCAATTTCCGAGAAGATGAATACCGTATCGTCTTTGGTATCTGCTTCCGATATCTACAATACGTGAGAGGGAAGAAACAGAGTTATAGGGCCCTATCGACGACCAGCGACTCATCTGCTACAATCTCGGGTGCTATTAATCCAAGTGACAACCAAATTCATCCCAATGCCTCGGACGACCTACCTCAATACGTATATACCTTGGCTTACCATATCATCCTTTACTGGTTTCTGGCGTTGAAACTTCCCGATCGGCCAAACCAGGTGGGATGGATTGCAAAGAACCTCTTCATGGATGTAGATGGGTCCCAAGTCTCAGATGAACAGGCCCAAATAACCATGGATTATATGCAGAGAGTCACGTATGCTGATATCGTTGAATCTGCCGCTGATCCATTATTCACCGCTGACCGGTTTGGGGAAATACTCACAAAGAGATGGCTAGTTGGCAACAGTATTGTCACGATAGAACAGGCTGTTAACACGGGCTGGGCTCAGATTACCAAGCGACAGCCTTCGAGCACTTCTTGTTACACGATACGGGAATCGGTTAGGCCTCCTCCAGCACATCAGAGTCTCTCCAATGACAGCCCAAGGGATAGTCACTCTACTACCAACACTATCTTGCCAAGTCATTTGTTTGTACAGCTACTATCCTCCATGCCCCAGGGCAGCGATACAGGACGGCCCATTCCCTTGCCTGACGACGAGGGAGTTGACAGGGCCATTAGGATGTTTGACCACAATTCTACAGTGGACGGCTATAAAGTCGGTGTTGTCTACATTGGGGAAAACCAAACTTCGGAACCTGAAATTCTCGCCAACGTTTCGGGTAGCAGCGACTACGGCGAATTTCTAAACGGTCTTGGTACTCTGACAAAATTGAAAGGTGCTACATTTAATACGCAAGGTTTAGATCGGGAATATGACACCGATGGACAATATACATTCTGCTGGAGGGACCGGGTCACGGAGCTGGTCTTTCATGTGACAACACAGATGCCCACAAATCTGGATCGCGATCCGCAGTGTATCATGAAGAAAAGACACATCGGCAATGACTTTGTGAACATCATCTTCAACGACTCCGGCCTTCCTTTCAAGTTCGACACCTTCCCCTCGGAATTCAACTATGTCAATATTGTCATTACTCCAGAGTCTCGTGCTTCGTTCGTCGCTACTAGGCAGAGGACGCCGAAAGACATGAAAGAATCATTCTACAAGGTTCAGGTGATGAGCAAGCCTGGCTTCCCGGAAATTTCGCCAGCCTCTGAAACTAAAATCGTCAGTCTGAAAGCTCTTCCTGACTTCACTCGTCTCCTTGCGCTGAACGCATCGGTATTTGCTTTGGTCTGGGCTGATCGTGAGGTTGGTGAGCACATATCACCATGGCGTAATCGACTAAGGGAGATCAACCGACTGCGAGATAAATATGGTCCGAAGTTCATGTGTCATGGGCCAACGCCTTCACCTCCTGGAACCGCCCTAGGTCATGGAAGCCTGTCGGTCGCCACAGCTCCAATGCATCTGGAGGCAGTTAGATCTGGCAATACTGTTCGTGACAGCTTCAGCAGTCTCAGGCGATCTTCAGTCGCTACGTTTTTTACTAATTCAAGTGAGCAAAATTCTCACCGCTCATCTCTACTATCGACCGCAACGACCGATAATACGGAGGTCATGACGACCAACGGATTAGATTCGTTAGTTGAGAGCGTCGATTTCTCCAAGTGGGCATAGAGCCTATGTTACCAGATTACTTCGCTCTGTACTGAGAAAATGGCACGTTCGATGTGTATACGAAAAGAAAAAGAAAAAGAAAGAGTTTTCAAGGTCAGAGATCAAGAGAGAATAAGGGGGTATGGTTGCAACGGCGTCTGGATATGGAGGATACCACTAAAGTATTTGTCTTAATGCTTTGCATTCTTTTTTGATCTTCATATTTCGTCTCATGTCCGAGCAAGTTTGGAACGTACGAAATGACGAGCCTTCATGTAAAACTTTTTTTTGCTCATACTCGTTGGCGACGGCGTTGGGCTGGAGAAAAGCTCGGATCAAAAATGTACGTTGTGCAGATATTCCGTCAAAGGGGGTAAGGGGTGGAAGTAAGTGAAAAAAAAAGGGGGGGTGGCAGAAAAGAAATTGTGTTTTATTTCCCATTCTTCTTTCTTTCTTAGGTATTCATTGGTACAATTATTTTTTGTTTATAAGTTTTATTGCCTATATACAAGAGGAACAACAAAGGCCTCTCTGGCCGGCTTCCCCCTCTCCCCTATTTTCAATTCTTCATCAAATGTACGTCTAGCTCGAAACGATTGCATAATCACAAAAAAGGGATATGGGGGGAAAGGGGATGAAGGTTTTTGTACTAGTATAGACGCACGCACGCACTAGATTGGAGTTATAAAAAGGAAAAAAAAAAAAAAAAAGACCGACGAGGAAGCGCAACGCGACACAGACGTTATCACACTACATGAATTAATATGTTCATATTTACCTAGGTACCCAGCTAACTTAACTACTATAGAGAGAGAGCAAGAGGACGAAAACGGGTGCCTGCGTACTGAAACTGCCCTACCTACGTTGTTCGGTGATAGCAGACCCGCATCGTCGGGTTTTCCCTACCTATGTACTTACCTACATCCTACATGCGGTAGGTAGGTAGGTAGGTAGGTAGGTACTTAGAGTAAATTAACCTAACCTAACCTAGTCAACTTAAAACATTAAGTATTTTCGTGTAAGTGTTATGTTTTGTTTTGTAAAGGGAAGAGGGGAAATAGAAGAGGGAGGGTTTCTTGTTCGTTCTCAGTCAGTCAGTTAGTCGCCTTATATAGGTAGCTTTTTACATTGATGCTGTTTTTAAATACCTACTACATAGGTTATGTACTTTAATACACTTATACCTCTCTTTCTTTTTTTCCCTTTTCTCGGCGGGGGAGAGGGAGAGAGAGGGGGGGGGAGGCAGAAGGCGGAGAGGGGTATGTGTTTCCCCCTCCCCTCCCCTCCCCTCCCGGGGATGCGCGCGCGCCTCTTCGTCGCATTCATGTTAAGTACTGATTACCCCTAACCTAAGGTACATACCTACTTACTTACCTATGTATGTATGTATCTACCATCGTTGCACGACATCAGGTTGAGGAAATAGAATTTTGGGGGGGGTAAATAAAAGCACACACAGTAGGTTAGGTATGTAAGTTAAGTAGGTAGGTACCTACATAAGAAAAGCACATTTCGACAAAATTGGGAAGAGTGTAAGAAAAAAAAAATTTAATATCAATAATCGAAAAAAGGGGGTGGGTGCAGGTGGGGGGAAGGAGGAGGGGTTCTTTTTTCTTTTCTTCTTCTTTTTGCGCTACTCTACATTAACCTCCCTCCCTACCCTTCTACCTTCTACCCTTATGTATGTATATAGGCACTTTTTTTTTGATATTCCCGGGACCACCAAAATTAGCAATTCGGACGTTTTTCAGGGGGGTTAGAAGGTGGGGGGTTTCTCGTGTTGCACGAAGAGATGGATAGATAGATTATATCAATGTATCTTGCCTCAGATATTTCTTTTTTTCGTGCGAACGGGAAACTAAAGAAAAGAAAAAAATTCTAACAAGCTAAGAGTTACATAGAGAGGGAGGGGGAGGGGGGGGAGGTAGTTTCCGTCGAATGATGCTGATGTTGATGATGATTGGGGCGGGAAAAGTTCTTGGGTAACGTAGATAGGTAGGTTAGGTTAGGTATTGGGGGGGGGGGGGGGGGGGTTGCTTATGCGGTGAAGGTGAGGCGACGAAGAAGGAGGCAAAAAATAAATAAAAAATTGGGATGGGGAAGTGAGATTAATTAGTATGTATTTCGATTATTACCTATGTTTTTGTTCTTGTTAAGTAGATAGGTAGTCGTAAAAAGATCCCCCCCCCCCCTTTTTTTTTAATGTTCGGGATGGTAGTTCCGATAGAGAAAGAAAAAAAGGAACAAAGATGCAAGAAAGTCAGAAAGAAGATAGAAGCGACGGGAAAGGGACGGGCGGAGAAGAGAAGAAGGATTAGTTACTTATCTCTATTTTTATTTTATTTTTTTCCCAGTCAGCACGTATAACGGTCAATTATGTAGGGTACAAAATTGATATGCATGCTTCCCCTCCATGTGTAAAGTTGATGCATATGAGTTGAGGTAAGGGTAATGCCGATTTGGAACAAATGTACGATACTTCTTATTCAAGGGTCCACGGCAAAGAAAAAAAAAGAAAAAGAAAAAAAAGGGAGTGAGATTCCTTCGAGATGATAAGATGTGAGATATGAGCGTTATCTTAATAGGAGGTGTTCTTTTTTCTTTCTCTTAGTCGTGTATTGTATACCCGGCATGCATGTATACCTATGTACTACTTACTATTGTTACTCCCCCTAGGTAAATGATCACGAGGCACATAGACACCTTTACATATACCTACATACCCGAGAGGGACGAAAGTTAGCATATAGCTGTATGGTACTTAGGTTAGATGGGCCAGTAAGTAAAAGACATGTAATAATTCACTCCTTGGAGTCTGCCAGTACCTAAATATGAAGATAAAAGGTATGTTACTACCTATGCAGTATGTACCTACCTACTTGAATAGGGGTCAGGGGTCAATTGTTGAGTTACATAGGTAGTATCTACATGGACCACTCACCTGCCTAGGTTCGTATGTATGTGTAGACGCATATGCGACGTTAAGTAAGCACCTGAATAAGCAGGATATACTTAGATATGCGCTGTGTTTCGCTGTTTTATTCTCGACTTAAATTCTTATTCATCGGTTTTGGGTTTCGTTTCCTTTTTTCCCCTTTTCCTCGCCCCCTTCTCTTTGGAACTTCGGGATTCCGAGTTTTCATATCGTAATATATAGATATACCCTCTCTCACTTTGCCTCACTCAATGGGGGGAATACTACGTCACGCTGCTTCTCCGGGGTTTGGTCCGTAATGTTGGGGCGGACTTTGGTTGATGTCGAGCCGCGGGACGGGCGGGGAACACACGAGCGGCCTTTTGTTTACTGTTACGCTTCGAGGTGTTTCGGTTTAACGTGGCTCGGAACTTGCTATGCTATACCTACATAATAAGACGGGATAATCCAAAACGGCTTACCGGAAGTATAGGGTAGAAAAGCCGCTGTACGACAGGTCTCATATCCAAGACAAAACTAGACTCGGACTCGTCTTGTGCGTATCTAGGACGGCTCTTATTCGTATAGGAAGAAAGAAAAGAAAAAAAGACATCGAGTTGGAGTCGTCTGCGCCCGCGCCCTACAGGCAATGTGTGTGGTTACACAACATTTCGCCCTCGTAAACACGATGTATTAGGCATATATGTATAAGATGAAACCTGGGGTCCAAAAAAAAAACATAACATACCGTCGTGCGAGTACCCATGTCCGCCGCAGTAGCGGTGGCCGTAGTAGTCAACAGGCAGATAGAACACATGTGTATGTCCAATGTAGCCTACTGCCGTCTATACGGATGGACAGTCAGAATGATTGACAAGAGGCGCGCGCACCTGTACACCAGAGTTTAACTCGCCTAGACCTTGAGATACACCAAACTTGCATAGAGGGGGACTTAGTTCGCCCAGGTTTAAAGAGTGCGCGTGACAAGTTGACGGCAAGGATGAGGAGGGGATCGACGAGATCTTCTCAGCTGAGGTAAGAGGATCCGTCCCGTCGTAGCCCCCCGCAATGGCAGAAAAGAGAAACGAAAGGCCGAGGGAGAAGAAGCCGTCAGTGATAGCATACGATAACCGGGGTTGGTAGGTAAGTATGTGGACTGAGAGATTTCGGAGAGCCGGAGAAGCCACATGATGAGCTTTCCTCTTCGCTCATCACGAGGCCCGAGCTATTCCCATATTGTGAGCTGATGATTCCATGCGCATTGATTGATAATCGCGATCCGGCCCCTGGCTTTTGCCCCTTATGAATAGAATGAATAATAGGTATAGGATGGTGATACAAGATGTGAGCCAGCATCAGCATATGGGCCAAGTCGATGCACGCAACGTCTTTCGTCGTCACACGAGGTCTATGGATGGAAGGCAAGTAGAAATACCACTAATTGTCCACCCAGTGACATATCATAGTCATAATCATTAATATGATCCACAAGAAAGGTGAAAGTTGAGCTGTTAGGGGTGGCTATACGGGCCTATCTGGATGACAGGATGCGCCGTTCGATCTGATGAATCTATGCAACCCCGCGCCCCTTGCCTCCCGTCTACGCATTAGCTAGGTATCATCAGTTTAGATTACCTAGGTTAGAGAAGAACATATAGGCCTTTTCTTTTTCAAGTCGACCATGTACATACAGAGAGGTCTGAGCCTACATCAATGGCTCACCAGCATGGGTTCTGCGCCTCTCGGTCCGTGAGCTAGGTAAACAAAGCCTTGTCCTTTCAAGCCAGTAAGCGGCTAGGTTGAAGGATTTTTAACTAGGTTAAGATCTTTGATGATAGTACGACGAAGTAGATACTTGGCGTATCTGGGTACGGAGTCGCCGGCCTCTCACAATACCCATATAAGTATGGAGAAAGGACTCTAGGAATTGGATTTTTTTTTTGGACCGATGTCCAACTTCGCGCTGGGATGCGGGTTTGAAGATGCTACACAGCCTAAGGCTGCATTACAAACACCAGCATCGTAAGTGTTGCTGTTACCTCAAGTTCTCGTGTCAAGGTTGTGTCGTACAAGCATGCAACCGCATATGGGTAATGGATAGTGCCGGAATGCAGGTCTTCTCACTCATACAGCCTTAAATCGCTGCAGCAACCGGGGGCTGCTGGTCCATCATTTATCTGAGTACCCTGATATTGCGTGGCCTGCAGTGAGCATCTACTTCATGGGCATGTCGTACACTTTGCCATCTTGGTCGCGTAAGTGACAGCCATTTCGGTTCCCCATCATGATACTCGAATCTCGTTGATATTCCTGAGGAACTCCCGCTAACTAGAGCGAGGTCCAATCTTGGCCTTAGGATACCCGTCACTCGAGATGTTTCGCTGCCAAGTCGGTTTGTGTTTCTTGCTTAGGGGTCTCTATCCCGAAACTCTACACCAACCAAATCACAGGCTCATCAACAAGCCGTGAGAAACGCGTAGGCAAGATAAATTCACCGGCTTTAACGTCAGAGGAAGTTGCCGATTGATCCAGGTCCGACCAACAGGATTAAAACTGAAGAGACATTTTGCATACCTCTCTTGTGTCGCTCAGTTACGATTTAACCACTAGCCAAAACAAAACATGTATCTCAAAGCTAGCAGAAGGCCAGGTCGCCAGAAAGCGCTTATGCCACTTGCGAGTGCCGAGACATAGTATGTATAGCATCGATTATTCCGGAATGAAACCGCACATAAGGCCGATGAGGCATTAATACGAAATTGGCGACTTCTTTGCTTGCCGGATTATCTCGCTTCAACTCCATGACTCAGGGTCACCGGATAAACGAGCTCCCTCTGAGTCTTCATACGTACAAAGTGATGCGACAGGAATCTTCATGCAATGCAACACGCCTCCAAATGGTCGCTGGCGGTTGTGTGACCATTTGTAGGTGCCCAATTGGCGCGAAAGGGAACGCGGCAGGTTTGCCGCGGCCGACTCTAGCAGCGTCACTTCTTACAGTCAAGCGTCGTCTTGTGACACCCGGTTTGCGAGGCAGTATGTCCATGTAAGCAGGATGGACACGCATGATACCTGCAAAGTGATGTGTCCTAGCCGGGGTAATACCAAGCTGTAGAGGTTGTTGCAAATCAGAAGGTTGCACTGGTTCGCAAGTCCGGCCTAAGTAGGGAGATCTCAGTCGTTGACGTGCAACGACGGACTCTCCTGAGAACTGAGCCGATATGTCGTGGAATAGAAAAAGAAATGAATGTAACATATTGAGCAAGAATCGGCTAAAGACACGATAGTTTTGTGTAATGTGGCGGGTATGAGAGAGTTCTTTTCGTCTTACCAAGGATGCCAAAATACCAACATAAACAGTCAGTCAAGAAACCGGTGAAAAGCAGCATGAACACCAGGACATCTATACACCTCGCCTTCAAATCCATTGCCTCCCCTGTCTACCATTTTCATTTCTTGGCACCATGAATACCTCACACAAGTGCCACCAGGCCAGATTTGCTTTATTGAAGCCAGCGAGGCCGTCATAACCTAATATGTTCGAGTTGGGCTGCTGGCCTAGTAGGATTCCGCCCCCAATAACCCCCGCCCATGTTAGGGAGAATGAGGAGTGTGCTCTAGATAACGCCAAGCATAGCAATGCATGACCTTCTCTGTCCTGTCTCCGGTTCGCTACTCAGATGGAGATGATTGTCGATCATATGACGTGGTTGGTCGATACTCTGAGGATATGGTGATCTTAAGCCTCCAAGAGCCACGCGGCGTAGTAATTACGCTGAAGGGTAATATGATTATAATACTCTGGGCATTGGCCGGCTTGTCATGTACCATGAATCTGACCATAGGCTTATATATGCTAATCCCTAGGTTGGAGTTAAATCTCGGGTCGCACAGCTCGATACTTTTCCTGGACGCTATCGAATGATTTTATGAAGTATCTCCAGTGCCATCCAATCTCTAAAACGCCTAGAATATAGTCCTATTCGATAGTGTTATGCAGGTGTGTCAATTCAGAAGAGACTTTTCGACCGTTGCTCTCGATTCTTAGTTGACCAAAGCATGACAATTTGCCAGAGATGATGTTTGGGGGGTAGAGCCTCTGTAGCTGTATTACTCTATTTTGATTCCATAGATAAGCTGTTGAGCTGGGGGAGTTTCTATATGTTGTGAAGTAGCTTCCGATCGTTATGTATCGGGGTGGCGCAAGTTGTGGACCACAACTCCACCATTCTGATGTTTTGAAAGCCCCATATACCACAACCATTCATAGTCTCGTTAGGTTTGTCCAGGCAATGATAGTTCGCTGAAGAAGTCGCATGTAGTTGGAATAGGTCGTCTTCGGATGTCATGTGATTCTTGGCGGATCGCGGAGCAATAAATCTCCAGCTAATCACTTCGTTGCACTGGCGGATGGCTAGCATTCCTTCCCACCGGCCTGCCTGACGAGTGTGTTTTGTTATACGCAAAGTTCAATAAAAGGTATAGTTCCCCTGCTTGTTCAGTATTCCTGTCATGAAGCTAAGGGTAAATGATTAGGCCATATCCAAAAAGGGGGTTGATCATGTAGAAAGAACCATCTTATGCTGTTAAAGGTGCTTGCAAAGATATAGTAAAAGGGGCTGCCGAGAATAGGTCACATAGGTCACATAGGTCACATACGCTGCCACAGATCTCTGTACACAGCCCATTTTTGGAACCCTGTTTTATGTTAAAAAATAAGGCCTTGTTCATTGGCCAGGGGCGGAGTTGTCTTACCCATTGATTGGAACCCTTCGTAGCCACCTCTGATAGCATCAAGGAACACATAATTCATCCCTTGACTTTTCAGCGCCGTAATGCAGGCATCCAGTAGCCTAATCATAATGGTGTCTTTGCTGCTTATGATCCCAGTATTGCCATCTGAAAAGACACGTCCCAGTTAGTTTATCGGCTTGAGTTCGAAGTTCCTAGTGCAAACTAACCTGCGATACAGATGCAGGTCACGCCCCCTACATCAGATCCAATTGTTCGAGCCCAAGGTAGGTCTAATGCTAGCTGGCTGCCCTGGTGTGGAGTATAGATGAGAGCAGACGCGACGACCTCTGAGCGCTCAAATCCCAGAATAATGTCATTGAGTCGACCATCGTGCGCAAGGTTCATATATTGGTCGTACCACCCCGTGTAGTCCTTGCGATTTGACTCTTTTTCCGCGAAGTCTAAAATCGTGTTAAAATCTTCAAAAGTGCCTTGGCGAAAACTCAACCCAGCAGATGCCGATGAAAATCCACCAGTTGGCCAATCCTCCGTTCTTAAAAGCCAGTCGTAGATATCTTGACCTCGGCCCGGGCCCTCTCGATCCATCTGCCATCCGCGCCTCTGAAACCATTCTTCCGAAGCGAACCCCATTGGTATTCCACTCAAGAGTCGGGGAAATGTAGAACCTAACTGAATTCGGTCTACACCACGAATTCTTTTGAGCTGTTTGAGCGCATGTTCGTAAAGGCTGCGCCCAATTCCCCTTCTTCGATAAGAAGACTTAACAATGATCATAGCGAGTGATCCGATCAGGCGCTCACCCGCTTTGTCGACAAAGGTAGTATAAGTGGCGCAAAACCCTATTATTTCACGGGTTTCGGGAAGCCTAACCACAAAGTGCATCGCGTAACCATCTCTTTGGAGTAATGACTGCAGAGGAAACTTTTCTAACCGAAATTGATCAGGGAGACACTGGTTCCAAAGATCTAACACGGGGGTGACATCAAGACCATCCCAGTTCTCCGGTGGCCAAAATTTGGGTGTCGTGATGAGCTCCTGCACATTCATGCCTCCACTGCTTGCCGCTGTAGCCTCGCCGAACAAGACCGCAGCTGCAATCTGTAAATCACTCGGCAGGTAACCAGGCAATTGAACGATTGTAGGGAAACTTGATTCCATAAGACCGAGGGCTTGTACATCCCTACACGCTATGATAACCTGCGGTCTTTGATCACCAATTAGTCGTGCAACCTGAGCGATCTCGATTTGTGATGGCTGACCCGCAGCTGGCGGCCCAGATATCACGAATATGATGGCTTTGGCTCGTTTTATAAAGCCGACGTGCGTGCTCGTCATTCCGTTTCGGCAAGTGTAGGGTACATGGCGGATCCAAGGATGCCTCGTGGCCAAGGCTAAACCAAGTGGCTCGAAGGGGTCCTTGGTTGGACTAGGGTCCGGCTGAAGGGGTGCGACGACAGGCGTGAGAAGAACGGCGATGTCACCATCGCCTAGTATCCTAGTAAGAGGAATGCAAGCTTGGTGATCTCTGACGAGAGTCACCGGGGACTGGCCAAGACCTCCACGATGCCCGGGGGTTGTGACAGAGTGGCCTGAAAGCATTGCTGGGATCTGAGAGATGCTGTATTAACTTCTCCTTCTCCATGAACAAGATGGCCTCCAATTTATATTAGCACCAGTTTTAAAGGTAAACCAACTGGGTATAGCGTGTCTGCTGCGATATGTAGTCGGCAGGTATGGCGGATGTACCTAGCGAAAATGGTTAATGGCTCATGACATAAGCAGAATGAGATAGGTTACCTAGGTAGGTAGTTAGTTGTCTTCGCATAAGCCGATGGAGGGCCGTTGAGGCTTTACGACGTGTATAGATAGTGACACAACAGCCCTGAGATTGGAAGGATGCGGCACTGCTAGTAGAGCCGGGGGGGGGGTAGCTTGTCGGGATGTCAGCTGTATGTTCTATGGGTAGCAGAGTGCCAGCCAGCCTTAAAGCCAGAAAGAAACCGGGGCGGTGTAGTCGCGGAAAGCCGGCATGATTAGGTAGGTAGGTACCTCAGGTATGTAGATGTGAGGCCTCAGCATATAGCAGAGACCCTTAATTCCACCTGAATGGTAGGGGTGACCGACGAAGAGGGAGTGGGAGTACCCGGGCGGGTTGCTTTGCCACAGTTGAATTGTCAGATCAGCACACTGAGCATTCCAAAGGCTACCTTAGCAAGTACAGACGCCACAAGAATAGGCGTTGGGCCGTTCTGGTCAGCAACTAGACCGAATGGTGGATTCAACGGCAGGCTCCTCCCGCTAATCGAGGGTTTGGTGATAGAATGGAAATAGACGCTCGCTCAAGCTTGGCAATCGGACCTATAACATATGGAGTCCCGAGGTGCGCGTCATCAAGTGCTTTCTTTCGTATTTGCTTTTCTCTCTTTCTCTCTTAAGCCGCAAGGCCGGAGTTATATATATGGTTATATATATATGTAAGTATATATATTTATATAGTACGACGTGACTAGTACTGTAGACCAGTGTCAGGAGAGCGTGACGAGGGCCATGGCGGCCGTGGCAGCTAAAATATGCGACGGGGAGTGAGAGTGAAAAAAAAAGGCTTACTAACTTGAATGTTCTGTAACGGATGATTATTCAAATATCACCTTACTCCCCTGGTCCTCGGCTGGCAGACAGAGAGGTTACGCAGCTCGCTGAGAAGGATAACAAGTCAGGAAAGGACACAACCCTGACAGGAGAGGGCATGATGGCACACAGCATGGAGTTGCACACACGCCTTAGAGGGCCAATAGCAGGCGGCTAGACAGTCGCATTACAGGCCAAAATTGCGTGGGTGTCTGGGAGTATGGAAGTCTGGAAGTCTGGAAGTTTGGGTGTCTGGGTGTCTGGGTATCTTGTGGTCATAAAGGAGTCTGCAGAGGCTGCAATCTCCAACAGAAGGAGGCCGAGAGAATCCCACGGGGAATTATTAGGTATTATGGTCCCTTCCGGCGCTGGCTCTCTGCTGCCTTTCGCTCGACCGAAAAAGAGACTTGCGGCCAAGGCAGCACAAGTAGGGTAGCATTGGCAACCGCATACGGCTACGCAGCACATCCTCATGTAGGCCATATGCTAGACGTGTACATGACTGCTCGGGCATCAGGCGTGTGTGTGCTTTGTACTGCGGTCATCGTATGTCCAGCCGGTACTGAGAGACCACGATGGCCACTTATTAGGTCAAGTAGTACAATGACACCCAGACATTCTGGGATGGAACGAGTCTCCTCACGGCGTGACTTGGGTGAGAGGATGCTGCGTGGTTCGTTGGGGCTCCATGCATGACATGTCTTTCTAGTCGGCCTTGTAGGCTGATTGATTCCATGCATCCATTCATGGATCAAACCGACCGTAGAAGAGAAGACAGCGAAGGGCGCGGGCTTGTGGCCGGGGGGTGGGGGGTTTCAAAGGGGATGATGATGATGATGCACTTCCAATGTGGGAAAGAGGATGGATTTAATGGATTTGAACAATAACATGAGGACAGCAACTTTGTTACCTTCTAACTTTCCTCCTTTTTTCTTTTTTTTTACCTTTTCTTGTCTTAGTCGGATGTTTTTCGCTTATTTACCTAGGTATTTATATCATATTATCAGTATAAAGGAAAGAACCATTGCATTTTCTCTAACCTTAACCTAGTTTAAATGGGGGAAAGGGAAGAAGAAGAAAAAAGTTATGCAGGTGCAATATGTACTTGATGGTTAAGCCTTATAACAAGCTCGCTAGGTAGCGCCAACGCCCCAGCTTCTCTTTTCTTTTTCCGTTTAACCTTAGGCAGGTTAGTGTTTATTTACATACCAGGATATACCTAGTGGACATACCTACTCCCTCCCCCCTTACCCCCTTATCCCCTTACCATTGAGCTTCACCCCCTGGCATCAGATCAATTCTTCATCGATTCTCCCACGCCAATGTAATGTTATGTTATGTATGATCATGCACCCAACCTGACATCATCATCTGCACCCGCTTCGCACTAAAGATTCACTCAATATGGTTCAAAGGAATCAAATATTAAGCCACAATGCCTCCCCATCCACTATCGCGTTCGACGCGTCCAATGCCTAGTATCACCAGTCTCACCTCTCTACACTAGCTTAGCATCAATCTACGGACTAGACGTAGATGAATTGGGCGATGATTCAATCCGCCAGCTGATCTACCGCTGATACAGGACAATACACATCAGTAATTCCCGCTTCAGACACCCTTGCCATAGGCTGCGGCCGAGACCGACGCTCGGGAGGCAGCCTCTCGAATCCCTCGGTCGCCTATCTCTCTGCTCGTTACAGGAAGTCCTGCCTATTAGGGAATCCGTAGGTACCTAACCCTGTAGCAATGTAGCTTTGCTCACTTTCAACTATCATACTCGAAGGTGCTGCTCTCCGTGTCTAGGTAACCTGGTGGTGCAGGTTTAATGTCAACGGATGAGACCAATGTATTGATGCACCTTCAGAATCCGGTAGCCAAGCACCGAGCATCGGAACTGCCGGTATTCCTATCATCACGCTTCCGTGGGTTTCGTCCTTCCCGCCTTGATACCGAAGCAACTTGGCGTAAGCAGCTTTCACCAATCTAGGGAAAACCCGCATTGAGGATGATGTTTGGAGTATTGGTGTGTAGAAAGAGCCTAACATATCTATGGTAGGTATGGTAGGTATGGTAGATATGGACTGTTAGCGATCACTTTAACGTAAATGTCAATGGAGGCTGACATGAAGGGATAGCCTCATCTTGCCAAATCTTTACCTACCTACAACATTCGGCGGATACAGTCATTAAGAGCTTAACGCATTACGTCGAGCTCCTGCGCGTCTGGAGAATCACTCGACCTAAATCTCAGAGCTAGCATGCTCTTCTGGTCCAGATACCCTAAGGTGCTCCGTCCATTTCCATTGCTCCTTGAGGGGCCATAACCCGATTATTGTCCAAACCAAGACACTAGGCGGTGTTAGCGGGAGACGAGTTAGATCCGTATGTTGCTTTCGTATATGCGATGCTGGTGCTGTGTGGCGTTCTTGTCCTGAGGTTTGACTTCACATCAAGCCCGTTTATTTGGAGATGCGCTGATGCGCCCGTCGTTAGGTATGCTCGACTGCATTGCCCATCACTCGCAAGCCCGTTGGTACCCAAAGAGTACATGAGATTGAAAGGCTCGAGAGACGACTTGGCAATTCCGTGTCTAGGGCACAACCTAGGTAGCAGTTTCGAAATGTCCTAGTCGGAAAGGTCGCGTAGTAGAATCAAGCAGCCGTCCAAAGAATCTTGAATTTGTCCCAAGATCGTGTTTCTGTGGGTTTTCGATGCAATACCTAGGTAGCATCCTCGTGGTTCATGGGGTACACCATAAGTTCATCGCGTATAATTTTAAGGATCAGTCGTGTGCTGTCGTACGTACAGTAGACACATGATTCCCTTCATTGTAAGCATCGTTGGATGTAAGACAAATATCCCGAATTATTAGACGAAGGGACTAATAAGACTCAAGGTCAAGGTCTCGGAAATGATGGTTGCAGATGTAACGGCGTGTCCAAATGGACGGTGTTTTTCGCTAGATGGACGGTGTCTCCACCCCCCTAAACCAGATATCGCTAGTCAGCCCAGGTACTCCACATCAGGTACATAGCCTACAGGAGTAGAGGTATCCATCTTGTCTTACTATATTCAGTAAGTAGCAACCACACCCCGCCTTCAGGGCTATTTTTAAGGTCAAGAAGGTCAAAGAGGTTATTTTCCCTATTAGAGAGAGGGTTATCGGAGGCCGGAAAAGATAGTCTAGAAGCCGAAGCAGTTATTCCGGTAAGGACAGCGCTCAATTAATGGCTATTGAGAATGAAATCGATTTGTGAGTTGCGACGTGTGATTACTACTGTAGGTACTTAGTGGACTGAATATGTATTGCGAAACAAAATGGGTACCTTTATTCTTGTGAGCTATGTACCTGATGTGGAGTACCTGGGCTGACTAGCGATATCTGGTTTAGGGGGGTGGAGACACCGTCCATCTAGCGAAAAACACCGTCCATTTGGACACGCCGAGATGTAAAGTTCCAAAGTCTGGGGTCAACCCCACGCTAGAATCGATGCGCTACCTACATACATACCTATCTTAGTACTTAACATACATACATAGGTACTACCTATGTAGGTACTTACCTACTAAGTAGTGTGCTTTTATGTACGTATGCATGTACCTACACTAGCGGGAGCTTGAACCAATTGATGGGATGACAATGGTGGTAGTGTAGGTAGTACCTAGGTAGGCACTCCACTAGGTACGCTGCTCTAACCAGATAGGGTACTAACTAATGTTTCCGTTTCAAATGTATGCGACGCCTGCAGCCAGAACTTTGGGCGTGTGTGTGGTTGTTTTTCATCGCGTCACCGAGACCATCTTCTTATCACGATGCCCCGTGCACCAGCCAGCTACATCGAATAGGCATAGGTATAGGCATAGGTATCTGCATATCGTGTTTTGTAGGGGACTGGTCTGTATACCGTTTTTCTCTCAGCGCATTCTCATCAGCACTCTAGGCCAACCTTGGATATCGCTGTGCAGGACGACGCGCATAACACGCTTCGTCATGTCCACACAGCAAGATGATGGACAACCCAGCAGTTCGCAGGAACTACGCGACATCATATCAGATGTGTTAAGAGGTAATCCATCCACATCCGTCCCTCTCGAGAAAAATCACACTAGCATCATTTTACTGACCTGTTTCATAGCGTCCAAGTTGCCCGCAAAGAAAAGGGGTAGCCCTGTCAAGCCAGATGTAGAGACCCTGACCTCGCTATCCTATGACCAAGGTCTCCTCCCAACAGAACTTAATGAACTCGTTGATCTAGTCACCACTCCGAACTTTCTTGACCAGGCTAGTCTTGCCAGCATTGTGAGGAGTCTCTATCCGGCCACCACTGTGAGCAGCGATGTCGTGGTGAAGGTGGTAGGATGTCTCGGCCATGGCAAACTAAAGCCTTCTCTTACTATTCAAGGCGCATTGTTGAGATGGCTGGTTATGATTCACCACATCATAGAGAACCAAGCTGTTCTATCGCAATCATACCCCGTGTTGTTCAATCTCCTCGATACAGCGGCCATCAGGTGAGTCATGGTTGTCATGCACACTCCGATATATTCATGTAGCTTACATGCACAGGGCCCCATTATGCCATTTACTCGCCCTGATCACACGGCGGCGCCATGTACGGCCTTATAGAATCCAATCTTTGTGAGTACCCGGTGCATGGGTCCCAGTATGGTGCCTACCTACAGTACTAAGACCTTTCAAGGTTATCATTGTCTAGGCAGACCGGCAACGACCCTCCCCTAACGGGCTTGCTTCGAGTCTTCAAAGACTACTACCCCGAGATTATTGTGGGAGAGGCAACTCGGGGCAAAGCTTCTGCTTTCAAGGTTTGCTCACCCGTTACCTAACTGCCGGGTCTTGAGATCTCTAATTCTTGCAGCACCCGGATCCGCAATGGCGCGAGAGGCTAGATGAAATCCAACGAGCTCATGCTGAACGTGTGACTTCAAGGTCAGAAGGACCCTTGAGTGCGTTTCGAGTTGCGCGCCACAGGTTCAGTGGCCGGAAGTCTCATTTGATACCCGAGGTGCACACCTCGCACGCGACAGAGGTGGGTGGCCTGCAAGTTTCGATTGTCATGAAATAACCTCGCTAACCAGCTCAGAACTCGGTCACCCTCGAAGAAATTGAAAATGTAGATGGATTCGTGAAAAGAATAGAATCGATAGAGCTGCCAAACCAGCTCATAGCGGTTTTAGGCGATCCTCTACTCCAGAAGTTTCTGCTCTTACGACCCCAGGCTGAAGCTCACCAGCGAGCCAGTAACTGGTTAAGCGCATACGCCCAGGACCTCATGAGTGAAGGTTCAGATGCTCAGCTCATGGATGTTCTTGAGATGCTGAAGAGCTATGTCTCAGCCATGAAGGCGAGTTAGATTTCAAATCATACAGCATTTTCCTAGCTAACCACTAGTTTCCCAGGACCTTCCACCTTTGTTTCTTACTTTCTTCAACGAATACTTTGAAATATGGAATGGCCACGAGGGAAAAGACACGATATTAGAAATACTATCCTACACACCTTTGTTAAATTTTCAAGGTAAGAAAGTGATATAGTGTGAAGCAAGTATGATAACTAATGACGTTTAGAGCTTTTCCTTGGCATCTTCAAGCCTCTTGAAGCTAAGACTCTCGATGGCACCACCAAATCCCAGTTGGATATCCTCAAGTTTTATACACGTCTCCTTCAGCATTGGACCATGTATTTGCTGTCACTGGACAGCAAATCTGAGCACGCTGCTACTTCCGTCAGCGACCTAGTTGACCATGTAAATGGGCTCTGCTTGACCGTTCTTCAGACGTCACCCGGCATTTCGACACATTCGGAGATACTCGATTTCTTTGAGCAGACAGCGACCCTAGCATCGGATTCCCAGCTGTTGGCGCACACGCGCATAGTGATACCGCCTTCTTCATTGGTTTATATCCTACATTTTAGTTCTTCTCTTAGCACTCTCTCGCGCCTTTGTGGTATCCTCGCAAAGTACAAGGAAGGATTCCAGAAGGCGATGGCCACATCTCGCGCCAGCTATACCCCCGAGTACGTCAACGAATTCAACGGTTTCCTGATGGACATTTGCAACTGCGTTTGGCGATCTCGGGCCTTCAATAAAACAGACACCAACTCCCACGGTTGTTTGATGCCTGAAGGCCCCCTCGAGGCGATGACATCCTACGTCGGTACCCTTAATATGAGCGGCTCCCTCTCATCACTCTTCTCACTCTCATACTCGCCAATCCTCAGCCTGTCTGCGATTTCGTACTTTCGCGACTTGGAAGATAGTGAGCTGGAACGAGGATCGGAGGAGCTAGGCACTAGACATGCTGGCCCTATCACTCGTGCCAGTCTTAACGCTCTCGCTAATAAGGGAGGCCTGAAAGTAAGCTGGGACGATTATCGTCTGGGAGTACTTGACTATCTGGAAAAGCGAGGCATGCCTGGCGTGGGGGAATTGATGAACAACACGATGACCAATCTGATGAGACGGAAATCAGGGAAAATGTGACCGAAAGTTGGGCATGGAAGCTTCATAGAGTGTATACACATTATGTATACACGTTTTGGAATACTACCCGCTTCTATAAGCGCAGCCTCGGGAGTGCTCTCTCGAAGAGGCAACTTACCTTAGTTGCTTGGCGAACCAAGCAAGCGAGCTGGGTCGGGTGACTTGCGTCTTCGAGGCTGAGTTTCAGGGGCTTGAAGTATGTGAGAGGACGACGGGAATTGGAATGCCTACATTCTCCGGCGGAGCGAACTGTGTGAGGAATAATACGCCAATACTGTGTGTCGCGACCGCCAATTATAGGCTTTGATCACACCATTTATACCAACCCCACATACTAGAGAGACATATATGTAAGGAGGAAAAAATAAGACTACCTACTAATGTTACTAGTCGATGTTCTTAACCTACACCAGACATATGTAAGACACTTACAAATCTGTAACTCCCGGAAATCATCGGCGTGTTGGCTTATCTCATAACAACATCTCCTATAGCCCAATCGTTTCAAGCCACCGTGGTTGCCGCTCTAACTCATATAGTTTACCTAAACATAAGCTCACATTATATTTCCCTTTACCCCTCTATCATTTCTATCCCCTTCATATAACACTAACAACACCGGGAAAAAACTAAAAATGGCACCCGGTGCACCAGAAATCTCCGTCAACGACCTGACGTATACGTTTCCGGGCTACCACACAGGCATACGCAACGTCTCTCTCTCGGTGCCGCCGCGCAGCCGCACGCTCCTCATCGGCGCTAACGGGGCGGGCAAGACAACGCTGCTCCGACTGCTGGCGGGCAAGCGGCTTGCGCCGGGGGGCAGCATCAGCGTGTCAGGGGTGGACCCGTTCAAGGAGGGGCTCGAGGGGGTCACGTACCTGGGACTCGAGTGGGTGCTGAACCCGATCGTGCGGACAGACATCGGGGTAGCAGAGCTGCTGGCGTCGGTAGGGGGCGACGCGTACCCGGGGCGGCGCGACGAGCTCGTGGGCGTGCTGGACATCGACGTGGAGTGGCGGATGAGCCGGGTCAGCGACGGGGAGCGGCGGCGCGTGCAGCTGGCCATGGGCCTGGTGCGGCCCTGGACGGTGCTGCTGCTCGACGAGATCACGGTCGATCTCGATGTGCTGAGCCGCGCCGAGTTCCTCGCCTGGCTCAAGCGCGAGACCGAGACCCGCGAGTGCACCATCGTCTACGCCACCCACATCCTCGACAACCTTGCTGGCTGGCCCACCCACCTCGTCCACATGCACCTCGGCGCCGTGCGCGAGTGGGGGCCTGCCGACCGCTTCCTCGGCGAGGCTGCCGCCCTCCAGAGCACTGGGAACAGCCGCCTGGGCGAGCTTGTGCTCGGCTGGCTGCGCGAGGACTTAAGGGAGCGCGGCCCCAGGAACCAGGACAAGATGGGCACCGAGGGGATGACGTACTCAGCTGGGGGTATTGGCGGGTACGGCCTCGAGAGCAAATAGTCCTCCTTGTTCTGGCTTCTTTCTCCCTGGGAGGATTGATCTATTTCAGTTTGCCAGTTTAGGGGGGATCATGGAGAGCATACCTACTAGCTGGGTAAATCAGCAGCATAAACGGCGTTCGGCGATGCACTTAACTTGCATGCATGGGGAAGACTCAATGTTCAATCATGGGAAGTTTAAAAAAAAAAGCTTGTTACTAGTAGATTCACCTCTGCTATATTGACGGTCTCATCACTGGTTTAGGGAAGAAAAAGGAGTTACTTCGGATCGGTGCCGGTTTTTTGTTAGCGGCTTCTAACCTTAGAGTATACCCCTTTCAACAAAGGATAAGGATAGAATATATTACACGACTAGTCACATATACATACTTTGTTGGCGATAGGGCCCGTAGAGGTCTTTTAGGTGCTTAAAGTATTAATGGTGAGTGTAAGGGAACTTGTAGTCCGCACCTTAAGTAGTGGCGCGACACAACACACCACTATGGAATATCCATGAGGTAAAGGACACAAGGAATTGTATCTTCCACAAAAGTGGCGTTATATTTAGATTTGCTAGGTAGCGGTAGTTGCTATAACAATCCCGACACCCACGCTTACTCTAGGTATAGATGTGCCTATCTACTAGTTTACCTCGGTGAGAACATTATATACATTGTGCAGGTGAGGAGGGAGTTTTCACTAACGTTGCCTAGTTTCCTTACCTACCTTATAAGAGGAGTCTTCTTCCAGGCCTGGGTTTCCGTTGTCCCCTCAATCTCTACACAATCCTCAATTCCAATCTTCTCAACTTGGAGCCTTAGATATACGTTTATATACCTCGTCTTCCGCATATTGAGCCCTTCGCAACTCCATTATTAAGAAATGGCGAACTACGATTATCCTCAAAACGGCTACCCTGAGTATCGTCCCCAGGGTACCAGCCAGGGTTCGGGCCATCGTCAGGTAAAGAGATCTTGACTTTTACCCACCTCAAGCCAGTCAAGAAATATGTGGCAACTGATTTAACTAACAAGGCTTACTTCGCTCAGATGGAGTTTTCTTCCTCCCCTGCTCCCAGTGCCCCGAGAATTTACAACCCTTACGGCGGCACCTCTTCCAATAACTCTGTGGGATGTGGCAGGTAAGAATAGACGATCACTTCTAATCTACCAATACTTCTTTTTTCTTGTTTCTTCGCACGTAGCAACTAAATGGACTTCTATAGCCCGAAATATCCGCCTCCGCAGCCACCGCCTCCTCCTCTTGTCCCGGGCTTCCAAGAGCAGCCTGGGGGCAACATGGTGCCGTACGGCATTTTACCGCCGCTGCCAAACCTACCTAGAAGTACAATAACCAGGCAAGTCGGGGGCAACATATACAGCCCCCTGATGTCGTACGACATCCTCGCCCCGTGCTACCTGGAAGCAAATGCATTGGCCGGTTTCTACAATGAGCAGGGGAGGAGAGCCCCCGCCATAGAGAAGTATGAAAGAGTGGTAGGTGGTTTCCCGTCAGTTAGCATCACCCATGGAGGCCGCGGCAGCGGCGGCGGAGCGGCCCCCAGCACCGGATCTGCCCAACCCCAACCCCCCCAGCGTAGCACGTCACAGCATGGAAATACATATGACCCTGGCTACGGATATGAGTATGACGCGACCGGAATGCCCAAGGGAGATCTCGAGCACATGGAGAAACACGATTTTTACGCGGCAGACGATCGGGGACTTACGAATGTCCTGGCGGAATACCACGGGCCCGAGGAGAACGAGGGTGCAAAGGGCCCCTACAACAACGTTCAAGTGTACGGCAACGATATGGGCTTTGCGTACGATAACTATTACGTCGAAAACTGGAACCTTGAAGATTATGGTGGCTACTACCCCTATCAAGATCAAAATCATTGATTGATATCAATGCCTTCCTCCCCCCCCCCCGCGTTGGTTGAAAAAGGTTTTTTTGCTTGGCTTACGAGAGAAGGTCCTCGATGACATTAAATATGCGTAATACCGGTTGCTGTTCTAGCTAGAGGTAGGTGGACTAGCCTACACCAAGAGAGACAATAGACACAGTTAATAGAAACGTTTCCAAAAAAAAACTAAGCTCAGCCCGTGACTCTTTTGCTTTAAGTGAGATGTATGACTTGGGAGCCTGGTTGTGATATATAAAAGGTACTCCTTGACTACCACTATCTACCTAACTTTTGCATCTCGACACAGTAATACCCCTTAGTCTGACTTGTAGCAGAAGCCCTGCCCATCTAACCTCATACCCCAGGTTACCTAAGCGGTTTGGAGACAACTCTGCCACGACATCTCGGCCTCCAAACTAGATGGGCATGAGTCGGGTCACGCTGTCTTGTAAAAAAAAAAAAAAAAAAAACCTTTCGGCCTCGAGTCTTTGGTGTGATGCCAAGATGTTCATTGTATCCAAGCCAAGTAGGTAGCTTGAAGGGCATACTCACCTGGTTCCCCCCTCCCTTGCCCAGGACGAAGCACCTATGCACAATCCAGTAGACAACCTACTTACGTCTCACCTACCTAACCTAATCCAGTGTATAATAGCTTACAGTGGGGGGTGAAATAAGTATCGACCAATTTTTTTTTTAGCTTTAACTATCACAACTACCCTCTTATTTTAACATTAAAATTTTTACACTACAAATAGCTTTTAAGCTATAAAAAAATAGTGAAATTTTCTGTTTTTTTTTTATGAAAAATACATATAAAACTTTTTTTAGCTTAATAGCTTCATGTGATGCAGAAAAAGGCATTGTTAAAGTGAGAGAGTGGTTGTGGTGGTTAAAGCTAAAAAAAAAAAATTAGTCGATACTTATTTCACTTCACTGTACCTAGGTTACTATGGCCGTTTGGACGCGAATTATCTTACTACATAGAACCACACGAGCCAACATGCGTGACTACCAACCTATCTTCTAAGGTTAGGTACCTATATATATATATATATATATATATCCAACTTTACCTCCCTTCACAGCACTTGCGTGAGCTTTTTTTACTCGTTATTATCCCATAACAACTGCTATTACCTATCACAAGAAAAGAAAAGAAAAAAGGGGGGGCAACTCCATTGAATAAGCTGCCGGCCGGGACGGCGGCCGTTGCAGTTCGACGTGATCAAAGCGACCTGATGCCATTTTACCGCAACTTCAGGAGGACGCCCCCGCGGCAGCTGGCTCGAGGAACCTCATTCCTCCCGGCGAGATCCTAGGGAGCCGGTGCAAAAGAGGCCGAGCGCCTGACCATATCCCCCCATCTGGCGCCTGGCAATGACCTCACACAGACGTCGTCCGTCCCGGGCGGGCTACCTACCTACCTACCGCGTGGACACGGAGCTCGCCGCCCAGCGCTGCCGGCAGTGGCCCTTGCTCAGCTACTGTGCACGGGAGCGGTTCGTGGTGGAGCAGCAGCAGGGAAGCGCCGTCACGAGCGGTGGCGTAACGGGCACGAAGGGGCATCGCGTGGTACCTACCTGCTCGGGTGATCGTGCCCGCTCGCTCAGACAGCGTGCCGGGCTCCGGGCGCTCATGATCACGGGGGCGGTGCGGAAGGAGACGCCGAGATCGGGGTCGCGCCGTTTTAACGTCATAGAGAGCTAGGTTAGATAGGTACCTACTTAGGTATGCTGTGTCGAACTTTCAGGCGCGGGTGCCGGTGCGGCTGCTGTAGGGGATTAGGATGGTGATTAGGTAGAGGGGGCATTTTGGTCAGCATCGGGGAGGAGGAAGAGGATGGTGATGGGGATAGGTGAAGAGGCAATTTGTAGGAAGCTGTATTATGGGGAGTTTCCTTTTTCTGAGAATAATCCGACGTGGGTACTTTGGTTGATATTCTCGTGATGGCAAACTGTCCATGAGCATAGCATCCATAACACGGTGGAGGAGTTAAAAAGGGGAAGGGGGATATTGGATTCATGACAGCATTATCAACTGGGTGTATTTGGTATGAGAATCATGGATGCAATAGGTATATAGATCTTTATTGACATTGTATATAACTGGCTGTTTATTGGTGTTGATAGTCCCGGTGGGTAAGCATACATGTCCCTACTTGGGAGGGAGTCGTGAAGATCACGAGATCCATTATTTCGATCTGAGGATATTCTATAACTTTCTCTCCGAATGTTTCTAAAAAAGTAAAGTCAGTAATGAGGGTTTACAAGAACCGTCAAACAACGGCTCAGAATTTCTATTTTTGTATCGCCGGGAGACCATATCATCTTTAGAAGCAGTGCGTGGTTGAAGTTGTCGCATCCCATGTTGCCAATGTTGCCGAATGGAAAGACAGAGAGAGATAGCTAGGTAGGTAGATGACAAGCTTCGACCGCCCTGCAAAACCTTGCAGAGGGGGGGGGAGGGGTGTGATATGGTCCCTGATTTGTGGTTTATGATTGTTCACCTCCAAGTAATTTGGTTTTCCGGGTGATGCGCCTCGATGAACCAGCCTATCCGAGGCACTCCAACACCGCCTTGAGCGGCTTACATGGCGATTGTGATGACGATGATATTCATGACAAGGGATTATTATGGTTCTGATTGTGATTGTGATGGTGATGGCAAAAGTTTCAGTGACGGATGAACTGAATGAATGTCATCAAAGGATAATTCAAAGTCCTTTAAATAGAGTCGGAGAGTTGAGTTTTTTGTTGTTTATGTGTAAATTAGTCTCAGATCTAAATAGTGTCGTTTCTAGCGTCCCACCATGCGACGGGGTACGGTCCAATTAATAATGGCTTGGCTGTACTACTAAGAAGGATTATGATCTCGCCTAACCTAGGTAATACACTAGGTTAGGTTAATCACCTCCTCTAAATTACCTGCCTACCACCTAGTGTACCTACCTACCTGTGTACTTAGGTAACACCTACCTACATAAACCTAATGCATTAGGTACATCAAGTATATGTGTGTCAGTTTTATATGCGTTGTCAGTGGAGGGACAATGTCTGGCATGAATTGCACAATACACCTGTGATACCTTAACGGCTTTAGTCTATTAATACTGGCAAGTCAGGCGTCGGGGTACCTGTAGATCGGTATAATAGCGGCAAACTTTAAGTCTCAATCTGGCTGACCGCTAGTGGCAAAGGGGGAAGGATGGCCAGTGCTCAAGCTACCGCCCCTTTTTCAAGCGAGCACTCTCCAGCTGCACGGCAGGTCGGGTCAGGCCAAAGTTCAGTTGGTTTGAGCTTAAGCCATTCCATTCCATTCCGTTACCTCGCGTCGTAGGTTGAGAATAGCACCATCCATCCCATCCGTCCATCATCCCATCCCACCATTTTCCCTTGGCGGTATTCCTGTACTATTATACCTGTCTCTATCTTATTGCCTTCACATTGACTTTTTTACTTAACTATATCAATTGCCCTAATACTTCTTTTTATTTTTATTTTTTTAATTGACTGCCTATCGTTTTATACTTACCAAACCAAACCATCATCTCCTCTGTCTTATACACCCGAGCCGAACGGGAAAGAAAAAATAAATAGAAAGAAAAAGAAAAAGAAAAGAGAAAAAACTCTCGACTAAGCAAAACTCACTCACTCACTCACTCACCAACATGTCTCGAAGAATACACCACCGGTCGCGGTCCTCCATCGACCGCGTCCTCGACCTGCTCGACGACCTAGACGAGAGCCAGATGGAAGCTCTCCTACAAGAAGCAGAGTCCACAGTATCGAGCAACATACCGGTCGCGAAGGGAATCGATTTCTTCGACGGCCCTACTCCCGCTCAACCACGACGCAAATTCCTCACCACCCTACCACCGCGCAAGCAGACGGAATTGCGGAGGAGAGTGAGCAAGCGAAAGGCCACGGCGCAGGAACGGGCATCTGGCGAGACATCATCCAACACCAAGACGCCCAGATCGTACAAGAGGATCAGTCGCCCGTTCTTCTCCCTCCCCTCCCAGCCAAGCACCCCAGATCTGTGCGATATGTTGGCCGCGTACCTGCTAGACGCTTCATTTCCCCTAGCTTCCTCTCCCTCTCCCTCCTCCACGACTTCGGGGTCCACAATTTCGCCTCCAATTACGCCGCGATCGACCTTCTCCACGATAAGCCAGATCGAACCAGATACGCCTGGGCTTGATCTCCTCGAGCCCGAGGCCGCGCAACCCCCACGGACGCATGACATCTTTGGCAACCCTATGAGAGAACCGACGCGGAACATCAGCGGCATATTCGAGGTCCTTTATGATTGAGGGGAGGGACGAAGCACACTTGTTTTTGGATAAAAACAAAAGAGAAAAAATAAATAAAGAAAAAAAAAAGAGAGAGAGAGAGAGATCGTGCAGTTGTAACATTCTTCGCCGCCCACATCTTGCCTAGCACGGTCGATGACAACAAGAAAATCATGATGGCTGGCCTGACTCTTCCCATGCTATTCTCTACCAACACACCACTGATTCGACCGAAGAAACATAAGAAAATAAGATGCTTGGCCCTTTGTGGAAACCCGACAAAAAATATAGGCTCATTTGTTAACATATATTTTTTAGTCTAATGTAGGTGTCTATTTCTGTGTAAATACTAGGGAATCAAGCTGGTTTTTATCTTTCAAAGTATCAACCCCCAGTCGAGTCACCTTCTGAAGCCTTTTGCCGATTCTAAGATATCAATTGAGGCAAGACGTAACTAGATGTGCTGCGTACCGCAAGCTTGTCGAGTTCCAGTTGAGAATGGTTCCGGTGCTACGTGATCTGGGGGGAGGAGGAAACAATCGTCCCTTGTCAAAACTGTACATATATATATCTGTATTACCTACTACTTACCTACCTATCTATAATAGACTTGGACGATCTTTTTTTTTCTTTCAATGTACATATAATACCTCTTATTCGAAAAAGACAAAATTCTTTTTTTTATGAAACCTCCAAATATGTGTAGTAAGACCTTACTACACAGGTACCGTGACAACCATAGCTCATACATGGGTAGTTACTTAGTAGGTAGGTATATAACACGGCATATTAAAGTATACTACCTAATACGGCTGGTACCAGACCATTATCATATCACGTACATTGAAGCACCGTCTGGTATAGTCAGCCGATACCTGTCCTTGTTTCACCGGGTGTCGCTTTAAGTTTCAGCTCAGCATCTGTCGACGTGAGAGAAACCTTGGAAATCCCCGATTCCGTTATAAGAGCACCTGATATTGACCTGACATTGACAGCTCATCTCATGAATGCATTCGTAAGCTGCTCTTTACTTGAAATCTTCCAGTCACATCCGGGATCCGGTACCTATAGAATAGCTAGGTAGCATTATGTAACATCAATTTGACGAACATTATGTAATATCCAAGACTGGTATAACATAACGCGGATAGTTAGAGTTTCAATGTTTGATACTTACTTCCCAATATCAATATCTGAACAGCTGCCATCTGATCCGCCTACTACTAGTAAACTCTATATGTTAACTGATAGCCATTAAATCGCTCTCTAGCTCCCCTCCCCCTCACCCCCCTTGTCAGGTACGGCGAACTCTAACGTCAACTTAGAGTGTATTTGCTCGATCAAATATCTATCTATTAACCTAGGTTAGGCTACTCTTCAATGCCGCACGGAGATAACAAACCCCCCAACCCCCCGCTCTACTGACATCTTAAACTCGTGGATGACAGCATCTCAGGCAACGGTAACTACGCACCGGCAGCGACGAAGTAGGTATCAGCAGCACATGAACAAAACAAGAAAAAGGCGCGTTTAGGTATACCTAGGTAGATACCTAGATAACTCCCCTATGTATATTACCTACACCAACCTACTCACCCCCGTTACGAACTACACGGAGTCGAGACACATAAGTCTTTCGACCGCTCTCAGCCAGAATATCCGCCCTCCGCCCTCCCACCTCCCCCTCTCCCCTTTTTTTTCTTTTGTCGTAGCACATGTATAAACCAAACACTGTAGATAGGTAGGTTAGGTTAGGTTAGTAACATCCCGAGTAGCTAAACACTATTATACGTATCTTTCTCTCTCTCTCTCTCTCTCTCTCTCTAACCCCCCCTTCCTTTCCTCCCCCATCTCCCCCCTCTCTCTGTAATATATCATCATAAATTTATATCGTCGCCCATATGTGTTTCTTCCCAGTTATGAAGAGATTAGCAGGCAGAGAACATACTTACCAAGTGTGTAGCTAGTTAGCTAGTTGCGAAGTGATATTCACAAGTTTCGCTCGTCCTAAGCGAAGATTTCTCCCCCCCCCCCCCCCCCCCCCCCCACTGTAGCTATGGGAGAAGTTAGAGGGGAAGAGGGGGGTTCATTTCGTGGTTTGTTCATCAAAAGGGGTGAAGGTTTTCTTTGGGGGGAGAAGGAAGGTGGATAATGCGTGCGTGCACCGGATGGGATGTATGATACACCTAGGCTAAGTAGGTAGTTTTTTTGTTTCGAAGGAGTTGTAGAGAATAGGGGGAGACGTGAGATCAGAACTGTTTGTTTTGAGAGAGTGGAGGGGAGGATACATCATGCTATCTTTGGACTGTTATTCTCGTTTGGCACCTTTGCTAGGAATAGGAGGCTGCTAGGTAACATATTTTGATCTGGTGTAGTAAAGGGGCTATGATGTACAGTGCTTCCTTCCTTAGCTACCTTACGTATGATGTCCAAGGAAGACTATCTCGACTACTCTGTTACAACTAGTAGCTAGTAGCTACATAGACGTGCAACGCACGATCCGACGGGCCCCAGCGCTTCCGTGATGGGTTGATAATGACTCTGTCTAATGTCTCACTTTATTTTATAGTATAAGTCGGTTGGTATCGCTATTCATGAGGGCAAGTCATGAATGTCGTCAAACGAGGAAATACAGGCTAGCACGGGCAGGTAAGTATCGAAACCCACGAGGACCAGAATCGTCCCAGGCTCACTCAAACCATCGTCATGGTTGTCCTGACTAAGAAGAGATAAGGACCGGATCGACGATGGGATGTGTTTACGTATCACGACAGCAATATCCTAGGCTAGGCCCGACCTTGGGGCGAGATGAAGAGGATCATCATCTTGTGCACAGTTTCGACATGGGCGGTCCATGTCAGACAGACATTCAAGGGTATATCGTGGCGATGTTCCCATGGCCTGATCTGAGCTAATACTCGAATATTTCGAAGGATAGTCGTTCTTGTACCATGAAGACCGATGTTGTCGGTCGATACTCGATGGCGTTGTGACGTACCCGCGCAGCCCGCGCAGCCCCGGCTTCTCCATAATCCTTACAGAGCCCGCCTCTTAAATCATGAGTATGCCTTTTGATTGAATTGGGATCCGTGCATGAGAGATCGACCGTGATTTGTTGTTTGTGTTCCTGGGATCAAAGGCAGAGATATATGCTGGGGGCGTTAAATTCGGAACGATAGGTTGGTAGGAACGTCTGTGACGTACGTACGCCCTGGCTGTATTCGATGGATTCACTCTTCGAGGCTGGAACGAAAAAGGCCCTTCCCGTTTGGAGTACCCGGTAGAACATACACTGGCTTGACTTAGATAGCTCTTTACTCCTATTAGTAGTAGTTTGTGTTGTATGTTTGGTGTACGGCAAGGCAATCTGGCAACACAGTAGTCTACGTCGTCGAGTCATCTATATAGTGACCTAAGGAGACTTTAGTTTCCCGAGGTATCCGATAAAAGTAATTCGGTGGTAGATCTTGTTGTACTCTATCTGAAAGCAACAAGCTTGTTGCTAAGGGACATGCAAAGGTAGGTAGGTAAGCATAATGGCTCGAGGACTTTACCGTCAAAAAAGGGAGAATTAACTTCCTCCTGTGATGATGTATAGTTCCTGTGACAATGTAAGGCATGGAGCGTATGTGATTCGTATATTAGCAGCTGCTTACCATGCTAACCTAGGTAGACATCTGCTGATAGAAATGGGTCCAGGTGCAGAAAGTGATGTATAGTATAGGGTTCCACCTACAATTAAAGTCCAATCTCAATATTATCCGTAGTGGTGTATCGAATCTCGAAAAGATGCATCTGAGTTGGCTAGGTTTAGAGACATTATCCACTTGGGCCGTTCTTATATTGATCCTTTGAAAGGGATAACCTAACATCGATCTCTTCGGTAGAAGTAGGGACAAGAAGTAGCGAGATGCCCTCGTCCCCCCATATTACCCCCAAACGTCATTGGGACAAGGTTTATGTTGCAAAGCAGCATGCAACGGGAGGCGTACCCGCGAAGGAGGCCAGGCCAATAAAGTCAGAGCTTGGGAGGTGGAAGTTACACGACATGTCTAGATCGATACTTATCCTGTTAGACTATGACCACCATCCCAGCATCCCTATCGTCATATGCTTACACGAACAGACCATGATGCTTTCAACTCGTACAGCAATACCTACTACTTAATTAGTATAGCCGAAAGTCGAAGCATCGCACCGCGACTTTTTAGGTTTGCTTTGTGGGTTTAGTACGAGATCAGACGGTAATCGAGATGCTATAGTTCTCCAGATGGGGCCAACAACGTTAATAATGACGCTCCGGCGAACGCTGAAAGACATTATTAGAAGAATTCCATACAAAACCAGCGGAGGTAGCGAGGCGGATGGCAAAAGATGACGCACTGGTTCGCAGATGCAAACACGTAGGTAGGTAACTACTAGTAGGTAGCTCAGCCCCAGCTGCCTGCGGCTGAGAGATTCATGTATCTCAGCAGACTGCTGGCGGAGCGGCAGGGCGGGTAGTTGATATTTACCCAGTGAAAATGGGTAGAAAGGAAGGATTTTGGCTGGCTGGCCTCTTTCGTCATCACGTGGGATCGAGGGATCGTGGGATCGTGGGATCGCCGATGACGGGTTGAGATTAGCTCGTCAGCCTTTTTCCACATAGAATTCTCGAACATTTCATGAGTGGGACTAGGAATCGAACATTTATTCTCACATATATTGTCTGCTTGCCGTCTGTCTCATTATCATGAAGTGGCGATCGTGCTGAGATCGTCATAATGAAGCGATCGTAGCTGTAAATAGGTACCCGATTCTGTCTTGTCTACCTGTATACCTAGGTACCTAATGTTGAAAGTTTCTTGCTTTTATTTTTGTAAAAATGAATGGGGGATCGAGTATCCTCCGTAGTTTAGGGGGTGTGACATATCAAGGGGGCTGGGGGTTCTGAAAAGAGAGTAACAACTTACCTACCTAATGAAGGAGGTTTAACAATCTCGGGGTTTTTGGCTACTGATATCATCAAAAGTCAGAGTTGCAGTGTACTTAGAATCAATAGTGGGACAAAGCACGTGCCACCTATGCCAGTTAGGTACTTACTTATCTTATTAATTGCATGTATTCCTTTTCCTACATAAGATGCTACTAGTGGACCTACCTACTAGTCATCCACTAACATTAAGCTCTGACCACCGTCATCTCGTCTCTCTTCCAACTCAAGACAAGACCCTCAGAACCCTGAAAAAAAAAAAACCTCAGACCCTGAAAAAAGGTGATTTCACTCAAGCCCACTTCAGCTCCTCTCCACACGTTCACTAAAGACTTCCTGATCTTCTAGGTAACTAGTAACGTCAATCCTCCACCTCTAGATGGGGGCTACCTAGCCACCAACCTATGTACCTGCCTATCTTATGTAGTCATCCCGACCAATAAATCACGGGTGCTACGGTAGATCTAGGTATACCTAGGTAGTCAGGTTGTGTCCTGATCCTCTTTGTTACCCCCCGCGCTTGTGCCCCCAAGCAGATCCCCAAGTCTTGGTTTGGCCCCCATAAGGAGACACACACCTCTCTGAAGGGGCGGCGACTTGATACCAATCGTGACGTGCATCATCACAATACCACACGGAAAGCTGCATAACCGCACAGAGGAACGTGGAAGTCGGGGTCCCAGCATCTAGACTTCGCCGCCTGGTGGCAGATCGACCTACGGCTCGCAGCAGATGATGATCACTGGGTTCGGCCGCTGGCTTCGATACCCCAAACCCGTCTGGCCTTAGCAAGTAACACGGACTCTCGGGATGAGTTTCACTAATACCCTGAATCGGTGACGAGCAAGGGGAGGTGGGGAGGGGCACGATTCAAGTTTTCAGATTTGATGAAATATGTATAGCCATAAACATGGCCAAAATGCCTGGGACGATGGCAAATCCTGGGAATTCCCATGACTGAAATTATATCGCATGCTCGACTTAACAGTCCCACCTGGAGTGCGATGGTACTGGAGTCTGCATTTTACGTTGGAACCCACATGAGATGAGTGCCGATGCGAACTGCTAAAGGGCTTTACCATCTCGCCTCCCTCTTCGATATGCACTAGAGACAGCTCAAGACCATATCGCCCCCACAGTGTGGAGGAGAAAGCAAGAGTGTATTGTCTGTTGACCTTCCTCCAACCAATTCGGTACTTGGGCGCCTCTAATGAGAACAACCTTTGGACCTTGATTGATTTGTCGGATCTGATGCAGACTACCCTGCCCTCTTAATTCCAGGCGAGGAAAAATCAGGCTTGCGCGGGGGAGGGTGGTAGCATAGAGTGCAGCGCTGGCGATATTCGGATATCGTGGTATTTTCCTGTTTCTTGACCATTTGTTTGATTTGATAACACATTGGTTCGGGGCTTGAAAGTATTGAACTAGTCCCCCATCCCTTGCTTGGGAGCTGGAAGCTTGGTCAGACACCCAGATGCAGGTGGGAAAAAACAAAAGAAAAGGAAGACTCGGCGAGTAAGTGAATTCAGGGTAGCAACCTAGGTAAGTTAGTGTAACTCGGGGTGCTACCTCTATAGGGTCTGCCTGGCAAGGATTAGGTACATCAATATGTAGGCATACAATATGTACCTAGGTAGTGTACTACTAATGTAGGAGGTACTACATATGTAGGTAAGTAGTGCTGTAGGCATTAAAGTAGGCATATCATCAGATGTTATGTATGTAGGTAGGTGGAAATGTAGGTACTTCTACCTTGTAGGAAGACAGAGGCTGAAGCAAGCTGCGGCCAAATTACATAACTACATCCATGCGACTTGGGTATAATCAGGGTCAGACGAAATGTCGCGTATGATGTCATTTCTTTAAGCTGAAGCGCAGTTATCGCCAGCTGCATTCTTTCTCTCTCTCTCACTCTCTCGTCCTCTTCCTCAACATCTCGATAAAACCAGAACGGACAGATGCGATCAATCCTGTCATGCATACGGCATTTCAGAAAGGATTCCCACTAAAACATGCAGGTTGATCTAAGTTCCGGTCCTTCGAATAAGTTAACTGTGGCCAATAGGGATGACATATGCGATGACTTCAAAGGTCTCAACTAGATCTGCAGGGTCTTTCCCAAAGGGTCCAAGGGGAGAGACAGTCATTTCTTTCTACTCTAACCCCGGATGCAAGACTGCGAGACGGCTGCAACTCGACAGTAGGTACTTACTAGAGCAGTCTGGTAGGTACATAGCGTTCTCCCCGTGCCCCGTGCCGGTGTGTTGTTCTGCTAGCGGTGGGAAATGCATCATCAGCCTTGTTCGTGGCGAAACTCTGCACGCCCTAGCCCACTGATTGGCTCTAGTGCCGAGCGCTTTACGCCATATCATACAGGGGTGTGGTGCCCCACCCGGGCACTAAAACGGTCTTCTTCTATGTCGATCGTCGCTTGACTACCTTCGGTGGTGGATACACAGCATGCAACAGGGTCTGCCTACCTATCTTCAATGTTGTACATACCCTATAAGGTACCTAGCACACTAGGTACCTACCCTAGGTGCATGCCTGGCTTGGGTACATACCACAGGTACCTACCTACAGCAATGTACCTAACCTCTGAAGTCAGAGTCTGCCTACTACCAATGTATCCATCTTTTTCTCTCTTCGCACTCTCTGTCTCGCTCGCTCTCTCTCCCACCGTCACTCTCACTTCCAACTCTTCTGCCTTCCCCTTCTAAGTGGATTTATATCAAGCCCCTCTTCTCCCAACTACACATCGCCTCCTGTTTCCCATATAAGACAGCCGGGACGTCAGCCTACCTCGATCACATCCATCTTGAAGCTACCATCACTCAAAAACAGAGTTCTACATAACCCCTCGACAACCATTGACGGATATTCTCCAGCTAATTTCCATCCATCCTCCTCGTCCAGTTCCTCCTTTGATACGCAGCCCTGCCTAGTTCTGTCTTGTTCTAATTTATCACAAGCCTGCTCTATACGACACGTCTTGTTTTGAGTTTTCTATCTCCCGTCTCAATCCCGTTCCCGTTCCCAACCATTCGACATGTCTTCTCAAAGTTCGCTCAGCATCGCCATGCCATCATCGCTCCCGCCACCCATCGACCTAGCTAGCTACTCTAGATCAATGCATCTCCACACCAAGAGACAAATGGAAGCAGCCAACATGACGACCCCAACTCGTCGTGGTGGTCGGACACCATCTACGACTGCTATCCCAAGTCTACCCAACGGCACATCTTCTAGCTCTTCGACATCATCAAGAAGTCCCAACGGTGTCCATGAGTATCACGATTGAATAAAATTTACACCCAAGAACCTGGCCTCTGGATTGGCATAGTTGCCTTCTCAATATATTGCGATCCAGAAGAAAGGGCACCTTAACTGCCTCAGGCGGTTGAAAGTCTTCTTTTCTTTATTAAAAGCGTTGGCCCGACTCCACATGGAATTCTGTGGCCCTCGTGGTTATTGTTTATATTGCACGGCGTTGGGGGATACTACCTAGGTATACGATATACGCACGGAAAGAACTCCTCTTGTTTTATTATCTTCCCCTCTCCATCTCGGTAATAGGGAAGAGAAGGGGTGGTTGGTTACGATGAGCATTTATTACGCGTTATCTTTGGACGCACGCACACGCCTTTATGCAAATTGGGTGCGAAATGAGGGATCTCATCGGGTGCTGGTTTACTCTTTTCTTCACGGCAAAACGGAATGATATCACGGGAGGAAGGGGATGGCTGTGCTGTCGTTGCCCCATCCCCAACCCCATCATGGCGACCGATCACTGAGTATACTCGTGGCCGGTCGGGTGTTAGTAAACAAGGCAAGAGAAAAGCCTTTAGCTAACTATCTAGCTATACATACACACTAGGAACAACAAAACACGCGTGGATGGGAAATGTGATATGATGTGATAAAATGACGGCAGGGGTTGGCCAGCAACGCAGCAAAGCAACATTGCAACGGCTCCTGTCTGGAACTGGGGGAAGCTGAAAACAACACAGCTTTCCCCCTATATCTTTAGGTAAAACTAGTTGGCCGGCGAGAACACGCAGAGCCGTTCCATCGCGACCAACCAATCGGTCGGAAGAAAATCGAACAAAAAAAACATAACATCTACCAAAATAAAACAATCAATATCTGCTAATTCCTGCTTTCTCCCTGATCATCGTGCTGTTCGTGCCTGACTACCTACCGACGTCATATCAGTTTTGATGGGGCATCTCGCTTTGCCTTCCAATCCCATGTTGATTCTATAGCCGGCTGACCAATCGATTTCCCTCCACATTCCCCCCCCCTCTTCATGACCCAGTTCCCTGGGCCTGCCGAAGCTTCCACCCACGGATATGGTGGGAACGAGACACCTCATACCTAGGTACTTACTGCTAACCATCTCGAACCCGCACTACTATGCCGAAGAAGCCGGATCGTCCGAAGAAGTAAACAGGAAAAAAAAAAGGGGGTCGGGGGGGAGGGGGGGGGTTCTGGAAGCATCTAGGTTAGGTAGATAAAGGTAGGTAGGTAGGTATGTTTCTATATTTTGGTTCGTGCGCAGGTAGGTAGTGTAAGTAGGTTCCATTCCTCCCTTTCTTACACTACATATTTGATATCTATCCAAGTACTGTTGTGTAAGCTGTGTTGAGTTTTTAGTTGATTCACATAACCTGTCTGTCTACTAGATATTAGCCTTAACCTCCCCTCTCCTCCCGCCCCGGTTCCCTTTCTCTAAACCTCGCTTTAGTACCTTGTATATATACCTACTGGCTAAGAGTTGAGTTCGCTTGCTTCTGGCCATGCATTCGTATTGTTCTCCCGCTCCTGGCTAGGTAGGATATCGTGATTTCGGTGGAAAAGGGGGTGGGGTTATGTACACTATCAAGGAGGAGGGGGGGGGGATATGAGGTATGCGGATAGGTAGGCAAGTAAAGTAAGAAGGGGGGGGGGGTTAGGTATGGTAAGTAGGGGAACGTTATATTATCTAATTGGATAGATATGGATGGCAGCTGGTCTGGCGTTGTGTCTGTGTCTTATACACCTACTACCTAACCTACCTACCTATCACCCTAGGCTGACCTCGAAGTTTGTCCTTGGCTGTTCTAGTGGATGGGGTGTTTCTAAGCGCTGTGCTACACCTGACGCCATCAATGAATCTATACTAAGTAAGTACTATACTTGCCTTACTATACCCCCCCCCTTTTTCTGCATACTAACCTATCTACCCTCTATTCATTCCATCGATTAGTATATAGGTAGGTAGGTAGGGAGTATTACCCATGGCGGCTTATATTAGAATTGCTAAGATCTATAATTCACCAGTTTTTTTTTTCTTTATTTTAATTTTTTCTATTCGTCCCAGCTCTATTACTCTACCCACCTTACTATTACGCTCATGGCAGTGATAATGGTGGTGGTGCTGACAGCAGCAGCAGCAGCAGCAAGTTCTGCAACCCAACTTGCTTACGTCTCACATCCCAAGGCATAGTAGCACCTATTCGGCAAATCGGATACCTCCGTACCGTGGATTCATCGAAGGAAAAAAAAGGAGTCATGTAATATTATATGCACCTGACACTCCCCAGCCTCCTTTGAGCTTGGCAGCTTTGACAATGTGCGTGTTCTCGAGCCAAACTATAGTAGTGAAGAAAATAAGGCAAAGACATTGAGAAAAGAAAATTCCCGTAAAACGCTATGCTATTGTAAAAATTCCATGTCCCATACCCCATGCAAAATGCTCTCTCCCAAATTCATGGTCATCGTGATACCCTAAGCCTACACCCCCATCAGACCAGGGACGGCTTCTTCTTGATCCCAAGCGCGGCCGCATGGTCCTTCTTCTTCTTGACTACGCGCTTGAACGAGGGGGGCGGCGGCACATCTGTCGATGACGACGGCACCACCGCGCTGGTCGGATTCGGCTTTGGCGGCGGCGGCATAGCTTCCGCATCCGCCTTCGACGACGAAGGTACCGCCGCTGCCGCCGCCGCTTCGCCACCGCCCTCTCCCCCCTCCTCATCCAGCACCTCGACCATGGCATCCACCTCGCGCGCGAACCGGAATGCCCTGCGCGCCTGCTCGGCGTCCTCCTTCTCTTGACGCTCGGCCTCGGCGTCCACCGGGAGGGGGGCGACGCCGACCTCGAGGCCGTCACGGTCGGCGCGCTCGACGCGCGCGTTGCGCGTGCGGATCTCGTCGAGCGCGTCCGCGACGGCCATCTCGCGCTTGGCGTCCACCGTCTTAGCCTCGAGCTCGACCATGGCGTTGCGCTCCTCCTCCTCCTTCTCCAGCCGGTCGAGCCGCTCCTCGTCCGTCTCCTCGCGCCCCACACGCCAGGGCTCCGTGTTACGCTTCGCGCCCGACTCGCAGGCGTAGTCGTTGTTCTTCGGATCGGTCTGTTTTGGTAGTAGTGTTGCGCGCCGTCAGCAATTTTCTTCTTTCCTTTGCTTACCATGCGAGAGGGCTACGTATATGTAACAGGGGTAAAAGTTGCTGCGGTATGACGGGGGCGTAACGTACCTTGAATGTGATCTCTGCGCTGCATCTCGTGCACTTTATGTAGAACCGGAAGATCTGGATGCCCAGGTACTTCTCATCCGGGGGGGTCTCCTTCCGGGCGTTGAACTTGCGCCCTCGGTATATGAACTCGCCGCATTTTAGACACTTCAGGGAGAAGGGAACCATGAGACGGACGGTCTGGACTTTCGGCCCGGTCTTCTTGGGACCTCGAACTCGCTGGATCTGGCTCGGGTCGAAGTCCGGAGGGTAGTACTTCGCTAGGGGAATTGTCAGCGTTTTCGAAGGATCCTGAGAAAGAGGGTTATAGGCTTACTCAAGACTTTGCGTTCCGACATGGTGGATTAGACGATAGTGTTTAGTGGGAAAAGCAAACTGGTGTGGCCTTGCCTGAAATGGAGAGATTCCGGCACAGAAAGGTGAATAAAGGAGCTAGAAGGCAGCCTTGCGATGGGGCAGCTAACAGCGTTGATGATTTGCCTTCCAAGTTTGATGACGATGAGTACCAGAGGGCAATCTTTGGTACCTTGTTCAGCCTTCTGGATGACTAAGGTTAATTGGAATCCATACCTAGCGGGTAAGTAAGGTTACCTACCTAGGTAGGTACCTAGGTAGCGGGACGCCAAGGTCCCGCAGCTGTGGCGTTTTCAGTCACGTGGTGTATATCAGCCTCAGTATCCATCCAATCCATAGATCTGCAACCCGACTTATCCTTGTCAGTGGAGGATGTCCGAAGTACACTACCTAAGTACCTAGGTGCCTATGTATGTATGTAGGCAAGACTTAGCCGCGAGTGCTTAGCGCGCGCTGAGCCTGGTCATATGGCTACTGTCGGGTAGGTGTGTAGGTGACATGAGGTAAGTAGTACACTACATAGGACTGGAGCTTGAACTGGGGAGTGAACAAATCAATTTGAGACCACGACGGATAGGTAATCTACCTAGGGAATCTTGGATCTTGGTGTATGTGTATCCTGCATGTAAAGTTGAATGATCCCACTGCACTCTTACCTCTGACAAGAATTACGAACGGCGTGATCCGAAGTACCTAGTAAGGGGTTCTCCGGGGGAGGGTTATACACATCTCTTAGCTCTGCAATAAGCAGTGCTCTTGCACCCCCACGCGCATCAAATACACGCCCACATCTAGTGTAGTTCTCATCGACCCGAGGGGATTTCCTGGTACCACGTCGCTGGTCAAATGCATGTAAGGCTGATGACGACTTTCCGGAGTAAGGATAGCACTGCAATCTGTATGTACGAGTAGTCCTACTTAGGTACTTAGGTGCCGATTAATGCAGCTCGACGCAACCAAATGACATAATGCTGTGGGACACTGCCGTATCGTAGGGAGTTAATACATGCATTCTTGGCCCTGCCTCCTCCTACCTCCATGGCACAAAAACCATGTCTAGACCCCGGATCTCGATTCCTTTAACCTCGCCGGAGAACCGGAAGGTGGTGGTACATGCGCGTGCTAGGATAAACAGGGAAAGCAATCCCGTTAGGAACCGTGATGGAATGCTCTCGAGGAATGCTCTTGAGGGAATTCGCCAGTCTCTTTGACTAGACCCCTACCTCGAGCATCTCCGCTAGGGTATCCCATTTGTTCGCTGCGGCGTTGCTGCTGGCTCTCGCAACCCCCCTTAAGCCGCTGCAGACAAACTTCAAATGTTTATCAAGGTCCGCCCGAACCTCTTTGAGGAGTTCGGCATAGGTTTTGTCTGACTCTTGCATCATCGCGCCTGGGTCCTGCTCCAATAGGAATGTTTCATCCTCTTCTTCGCTAGTCTTCACATATCTCGCCTTCTCCACTTTCACTGGCGAGGAAGACATGACTGACAACCGCGATATTTCTTGCGCCTCCTCAGCCAACCTTTCGGATTCGAGCCTCCGTCCTTCTTCGAGTTTGATGGCGAGGTCGAAGATGTCTAGAATGCATTCGTGGATGGGAGCTAGCTTGCTACCCAAGCATGTTTCATCGATCATGCGTTTTGCGAATGTCGAATGCGCCACGATCATGCCATCTACATCTTCCGCTTGCTGTAGCTCTTCGTGGAACTTGGCTACGAGTGGCGTGAGAACCAGCGTGGATAAGTATGAATGAAGGGTGTTGCAAAACCAGAGCAGCCTGTATCGGAGCCGGCAATAGATGGCTTGTTCAGGAGAGCCAGCTACTGCAATGTCGGACATTAAGCGATGTCTACATATGACGTAGTTGGCCCGCCGGAGTTGGAGCAGGAATGTAAATACAGATTGATATTGGGCTAGGCTTTCATCAGACAAGATGATTCGTGTCGGCCAAGATAGCCGATAAGTCATCTTGATGGACGGCAAACCTGCTCGCACCGATTTCCGAACATGGTTAACATTGCCTTGTTTGTAGTCTGGTGGCACGCTGACAGCTATCCGATAAGCGTCCATTAGGGTACTGAATGCTTCATACGCCTGTTCGGTTAGACTGAAACGATCGTGCCAGTTCGAGTTCAACAAGTCGATGTTATTGAACACAGCGGAAGCAAACTCTTCGGAACGAGAACCATCCGACATGAGGTAAATATTCTGAAGCACGTCTAGCACTGGCCGTAGGCTGTAATCTTGGAACAAGGTCTGTCGTAGCGTGGCTGAGGCAGCATGGTGCTTGCTCTGTATCCACTGTTCGAAGAGACCATTGAATACTTCGGGGAAAAGCGCGAAGCTGCCTTGATCAGATGCAAGGTCGGCATCGAATTGGAGAGGTAGTTCTGGCATTGGATCTCTTGCTGACCAATGTTTCCCGAGAAGCTTCAGAACAACAACGCTTTTTCCAGTTGTGAATATCTTAGACGCTGCTGGTTGTAAGAATCTTGGGGCATACAGCGCTCCATCGACCGTTCTTCGTAGCTTAAATCTATCCGTCCAGACCTGTCGCTTAGGAATCTCGGCGGGAGAACCGGACACGAAAAAGATCTTGTCCTTTTCGACGAGTTCGCCGGTTTCCATCCAGAGACGGATCGGCTTAAGGTAAATTTCGAAGCACTCGAAGAATATCTCGCCAAGAAATTGATACACGGGAACGTCTCCCTCTAGCTGGGTAACACTGGCTGCATCGAAGAGGAGTTCTAGGTAGTGAAATGGGTGGGGATGTCTTGTTTGGTGAAGTAACTGGATAATATCCGAGAGAGCTGACAAAGGCCGTAAAAGGGGTTCGACGTCGTTGGAGATCGCTGCGAGACTAACGATAACCTCTTGCTGAGCACCAACGTATCGAGCTTGCATTTTTGAAATTTCCTGGTCAAAGGATCTCAGCCGATTCCTCACAGCATCTTGGAATACTTGCAACAGTGGGATTTTCTGAGGCTGTCTTGAAAAACTACGCAGTACAAATAGCTGACGCCCAGCTTCTCCGAACGAGTTGAGCAACGATTTGTAGACTTCCCAAGAAGCATGTGTGAGTTGATACTTTAGCGATGGTACCCCTTGTTCGTTAAACAAGTTGTTTTCAATACCGCCCAGCATGAAAAGAACTTCACGAACAGCCTGGACCTCCGTGATAGCTGTCTTATGCGACCTTCCTGAGGCATCTTTTGGCGCTGCCATGGTTCTCCATGATTGGGTTTTCCGAACCATCTCGAGACCATCCGTATCTGGTGAGGTATCGAGGTAATCCGTCGGACGTTTTCGATATTGCGCCTCAATACTCGACGGAGTAGTCTCCTCCGATTCCACGGATGCATTGGACCTGTCGTCCGCATAGTCTTCATCGGAACTGTATCCTCCAAAATGGACGCTCTTCCACAGATCACGCTCCTCATACCAGCCATCTTCCTTGGCAATATCCTCCCATTTCAGAAGGGGCCCTGGGTCCTCGTCCGGTTCTTTTAGTAACTCAAGGTCAGACAGCTTGGACTTCTGAATAGGCTGATCCGAAAGCTGGAGTAGGAAGTTGAGCGCCTCGGGGGCCCATTTATTGGAGTACTGCGCAAGTGCATCTAGACGCTCTCTAAGAGCATCAGCTAAGCCATCTCGGTTGACAACCCTGAAATGCTCCTCATATCCATCGAGGGCTTCCTCTACCTCGAAATGATTTGTGCGTAAGTAGCTGTGATGGCGGAGTTTTCGCAGGCTAGACTCTCTTAAAGCGTTGAAACGATCTGGTTCCGACTACAAGTAGGTAAATGATGTGAAGTAAGGTGAGAGGTAGGTTAGATTATTCAATGCCTACCTGGTTCGAGGTTGAGGTGATGATTTCGACCAACTCCTCTGTCAGAGCACTCAGCTTTGCAGCGAATACCATGTTGCCCTTTACCTATCGTGAAGATGTTATGCGCTGATCGGGGCAGATACCTAAAGTGATGGATGAAGCCGTCAAATATGTAAGTAAGTAGATTAGTTTGGGGTAGGGAGGAAGGATTGGCATAAAACTTGGCGGTGCATTGACTTTGATTTTATGAGATGTACCTAACCTACATAGTAGTATCTACCTAGAGTTATGTATGTATGTGTGTATTGAAGTAAGTATTTGAAAGCGCTACCAATAGGTAGGTAGATACGGTTGGTACGTACACTAGATACAACTTTATGTACATACCTATGGTACATGCACGCGTCGACGCGTAAGTTGTGCTTATCGCCTGGTACAGATTACTGGGCGGAATACACCAAGAGAGCCCCCTGCATAAACCGCTGTATGTATAATGCTAGTGTACCTATCTTGTGTACCTACTTCGTAGATGTAGATAGGTATTATGGGTAGTGAGGTACATCTGATCGACAGTGCGGTCTATGTCGAAACTTCCCCGGTTACGTGACATTTGCCTAATATTTATACTGTTCATAACTGTGAGTTATCCCCTTTTCACACTGTCCCAGGTACCAGTACTAGTGGTGAGTTCTAAAGTTATCCCCCCTTTCCAGATCTCTAGCCAGCTTGTGTCGGGTCGGGTCCCCCCTTGTGTACGTTGCACGTAAGATTTTCCGACGTCTTACTAAACCTTTCTTGACATTGATTTCAAGGCTGAAGGCGTGGCCAAACCTTCAATTTCGTGTTTCTGTACAAAGTACAATTTTTGACAACTTGATTCTATCCTCTCCCCCTCCATACATTTTCGATAGGGCCAGAACATTACGTCCTGGCTCCCCGAGTCATTCATCAATGTTCTTCTGACATTGCTTTTTATTTTCTGATCGCTTCATTCGTACCCGTTTTGCATCCCGTCGGAACCTCCACCCTCTTTTTTCTGCCTTGTCTTTAATACACCAATACACCATCAGAGTTCATGACCGCAATCCGATAACTACCAAAACCATGGCCATCGCAAGGCCAGTTCGCGCCTTGGCGCTAGCTGCCGTTATGGTGTTCTTTTTCTGTCTGTACACGCTTTTTCGACCCGGCCAAGATATAACGAGTACGGCCGATTTCCACGGTACCATCGATAGGGACCCCAATTTAGACCGTATGTTCTTGTCTCGTGGCTGTCGCATTCTCGTGCATCGTACGTCGTGCCGTCTCTAACATCCATATAGTCACGGGGGAGCCTGAGGGCAAACTCGTTCGTGCGACGGAAGGCTATGCGCCCGGCGTAGCTGGCACCGCTCGGATCCCCGCTACCCTCCTAGCTCTCGTCCGGAACGAAGAACTCGAAGGCATGCTGCAATCGATGCATGACCTTGAGCGAACATGGAATTCGAAATTCAACTACCCCTGGACCTTCTTCAACGACGTCCCCTTCACCGAGGAATTCAAGCGCAAGACAAAAGCTGCGACCAAGGCAGAATGCAGATACGGTATGCTGGTGTAGATCTACTTGCCTGGTATGTGTAGTGTTTTGCTAATGCGATTGGTACAGAGGTTATTCCAAAAGAGCATTGGGAAGTTCCGTCGTGGATCAACGATGACCTATACAAAGAATCTGTTAAGATACTCCAAGAGAACGACATTCAGTATGCGGATAAGCTATCCTATCATCAGATGTGCCGTTGGAACAGCGGCCTTTTCTACAAGCACCCCGCCTTGAAAGATATACAGTATTACTGGCGGGTTGAACCGAAGGTACATTTCTTTTGCGATGTCGACTACGATGTTTTCCGGTATATGCAGGATAACAACAAAACCTATGGCTTTACTATCACCCTGTATGATGCGCCGAAATCGATACCAACCCTATGGCCCGAGACTTCCAAGTTTATCTCCCAACACCCCGAATACCTGCACGAGAACAGGGCGGAGGATTGGTTGACAGACCGAACACGCCGCCCCATCCACAACGACCAAGCGAACGGCTACTCAACCTGTCACTTCTGGACCAACTTCGAGATTGCGGACATGAACTTTTGGCGGAGTCAGGCATATGAGGATTATTTCAACCACCTGGACCGAGCCGGTGGTTTCTTCTACGAACGGTGGGGAGACGCACCGGTACACAGCATCGCTCTAGGCCTGTTCGAGGACAAGAGCAAGATCCATTGGTAAGACACCATTTAATTTTGACAGCTCACGAGTATTTGCTAACACCCCGGGGTTCAGGTTCCGTGATATCGGATACCAGCATATTCCCTTTTTCAACTGCCCCAATTCTCCCAAGTGTAGGGGCTGTGTGACAGGGCGACTGACGGATGGCGAATCTTGGTTAAACAAGGAGGACTGCCGACCAAATTGGTTCAAGTTCGCGGGGATGGGTTAAGACATGACGAGGGGTTTTTCTTTTTTTGGAAATAGGCGGACGGCTCTATGGCGGTGTTTAATACTGCAATGAGGTCTGGGTAGTCCCATAATGGATATTGGTTAGCATGGTGGTTCGGGGTGTTCTCGGCGTAGAGGGTTGTATGACCAAGAAGGCGGATTGCTTTGTGTCGGAACAGATATATCGTGGTATAGTTCGACCACTATTGTACAAATCCAGATTTAGGGATTTTCTTCCGGGTGTTCTTCCAGCAAAACCGCCTCACTCCTTTTCAGTCTTCAAACGTTCAATCAAATAAGTAAATAGCAAACACGAGTCTTGCTTAATGGTAACCGAACACCGTGACAATGCCGGATGTACCACTGATGCAGAACTGATCTCCGAACCCGTCCTCTCTCCAGGCCATACAGCTGATTACATTACTACGCTCCTTTTCTTTGCCATCCTTCCCAATGAACTTTTTCTTAGGCTCGGATCCGACGGGGCCCCATGGAACTCGTACTTTTGCTTTCAAGTCTCCCGTGAGGATATCCCAAACCCAGAGTCTCCCTTCCCCGCTCTGACTCGGGGGGTTTACCATCTCATCGCCCACAAGAACATACTGCTCCTTACCGCCCAACATGGACTGAACACGTAGATTTTCGTTCTTCCACTCGGGGTGGCTGTAGGTCTTCAGGCAGCCACCGCTCTCGCGGTCCATAAGCCGCAGCTTACTATCTAGCCCACCGACGAGCACGGCCTTCCCGTCCTTGGTGAGACACAAGCTCGTGACGCTGGGGCCGACGACGTCGGTCACGCACCTGCCGACGCGCACGTCGTACGTCCGGACGCGGCCGTCGACGCTGCCGCTCACGATCTCGGGGCCGCGCACGGCGACGGCGGACACGGCGTCGCGCGCCTCGGCCAGCACCTGCACGGGCTTGGCGGCGCCGCTGCGCACGTCCCACACGCGCACGCTCGCGTCCAGGCTGCCGCTCACCAGCAGGCTGTCGTCCTCGCCGCCGAACGACACGCAGTTGACCCGCGCCGTGTGGCCGTCCGCGCCGCTGCCGCCGAACCGCCGCAGCGTCTGCGCCGTCGCCACGTCCCACAGCAGCACCGACCGGTCGCCCCCCGACGAGGCGAAGCGCGCGTTGTCCGCCGACACGCTGAGCGAGAGCACCTCGTACCCGTGCCCCGAGTACGTCTGGATGAGGCGGCCCTCGGGCACGGTGGCGGCGGGGGGCGGGGCGCTGTGGTGACTACCGCCGTTGATGCTGGTGCCGGGCCTCTTCGAGGACAGGTGCGAGCCCGGGTGGACGACGGCGGTGCTGGGCTGCGGGTTGTAGAGCCGGATGGAGCGGTCTGATGACCCGGCGAGGATGTAAGTCCCCGGCGACGCGGAGTACGCGAGTGCGTGGATGGGTCCTGGGTGGGTTTGCCGTTCTCGTTAGTTGTCTTCGTTCAGAGTGAGAATATGATTGATGGGCACGAATATGAACATGAGAGTGAACATCGATGTAAAGGGATGGAGGGTTCGTTATGAGGAACGAACACCCCGCCCCTAAGGCTCCCTAGCCTTTATAAAGGTAGATAGGTAGCTGCAACTGGCTGCTGTCCCTTTTTTATTGCTGTTCTTACCGTTCGAACCCAGTAGGTGGGCTACGGGCTTGTCGGGGAAAGCCATGATCATATACAGTCCATGTTCATTTCATAACTTGGAAGATGTTGTTCCTGGATCTTATACGATTTGATAGACCTCGAATATAGGCGCCAACTAGGTTAGGCACCTCAGCACAACCATGCAGCAAGAAAGAAAAAAAGAAAAAGGAAAAAAAAAGGGATTGAATAGTACTTGATCGTTGCCTTCTAGGTTAGTTGCAGGGTATATAAATCTATTAATTGATGGAGCGGTTACGGGGTTTTGGTAGTAGGTAACTACTATCAATGTATGTAGGTATCACAATGAAAGCAGTAAAGTTAGCTGTTGGAGGTCCTAAAGAGCTTGTGTAATACCTATCAATGTACCTATCTGTTGTACATACTTACCTACATAGGTTAGGTATTACCCCTCCAGTGGATACGAAGATAGGCGCTTGTTGTGGGGCATATCATTATCGATACGACCGATAGCCATCAATTTTTTTTTCTTCCCTCCAATCAATGCCTGTCGCAACCTGCTATAGAATTGTGAACTTGCATCTCGACTCCAAACTTTTTTTCCCCTTCCACTTAAAAAAGTTTCTAGTGGCTGCATATCACTCACACCATTGGCATCGTTTGTGTCGAAGCTAGCGCCAGCCTTCACGATGCTTCAGTTGGGGAGCCGGTCGGCAAGACGCATTGGAGCATCGTATACATGTGCTTCATGTCTTTCTACATCCTTCCCACTGCGTAGCCACCGGGTTACGATATTATCTTCTCAGCATGGCCCGTCTTTCTCGACCACCTCACGGCAGGAAACAGCGTCAACCCAGTCGAACTCCCCCAGCTCCAATGCTGCCGGTGTAGAGGCCTCGGCACCACCTCCCCAGAAGCCAGCGCCCAAAAAGGCCAAGAAGAAGGCGGCCAAGAAAGCCAACGCCAAAGCCCCTCCAAGCAAGAATAACGAGCCCCAGACAGACACCCAGCGTCAATTGAATATCCTCCAAGGTGCTTTAGAGGCACTGAAGAATGTCCTTGCTGCCCAGAACATCGATGTCTCGCAAATCGCGAAGCTCAGCCAATTACCCGAATCCATAACGACCGAGTCGACATCGGAGGCCAGCCCCAATAAAGCTGCGGCGAAGGACAAGAAGGAAACCCAGCCCAAAAAGGAATCAAAGAAGGTCACCAGGAGGCTTGCTAGGGAAGCGAAGAAGAAAGAGTCTTCCGATGGGCTATCTGAAGCGGAGATCGACTCTACCCCCGCGGAAACCACCGACTCTACGAAACCCTCCAAGTCCTCAAAACCCTCGAAGCAATCGAAGGCTGCTGCCGCAAAGTCAGAACCCAAGCCCAACACACGAGCCGCACGTCGTGCTGCAGCCAGAGCTGCCCTTGCTTCAAAGAATGAAGGGGCAACGCAAAAGAAAGAGGATACAGGCCCTGATGTAATTGATGAGGACGGTGCGTTAGGCAACGCGGAACCCATAGCACCGAGTACCACGAGTCGTCCCTTCAGCGGGGAATCGCCCTCGCCCGAGATTCTAGCTGAGATGGGGGTGGCCCCGAAGAAAACAGCGCCCGCGAAGAAAAATAAGAAAGAACCCGGACAGGAGAAGGCAAAGAAGAATGCGTTGAAGATATCCACCATAGACCCTGCGAGGTTGCATCTCATTCCGGTCAAGACAGGGAAATTGGATGTCCCTGCATTGTCGTATGGCTTGGAGAGGGTTTTATTCAACCAAGGTGTCTACCAGCTTCAAGATCCTCGATCTCGCGTTTACAACTTCGATCCTTATCTATCGGAGATCATGCCCATCCAAGAGTTTGATTTCAATGCTTTGAAACAATATGTTACATCCTCAAAAGACAACACTCTCATCTCGATTGCAAAGGATTTCAAGAGCAGATATACTGGGTCAACTTCCAGTATGACATCAATGCTTGCGCATTTTCACTACCTTCTATCCTCATGGCGGGATGTCAATACACAAATGCTTTCCCAAGAATTCGAACCCGAGTCGCGCCGTTTTACGAATATTATGAGGGCACCAGCAGCAACATTCCTCCATTGGAAGGATGGGACTTATGCCATCGACGCCGACAAGGAGTTCGACTCGGCGAATATTCTCAGTATGCTTGGTAAATCAATGGAGAAGCTCTTGACACTTTCCAAAGAGGATTATGAAAGGTACCGGCATATCAATTCGGATATGATCACTGAAGAGGAGCGGAATGCTGAAGAGGCTTTTCACTATACACGCTTCCTCGATTTCATGATGCGCTCCCAATTGGATGCTCACGACCCGCGAGTCCCTGGTACTGGCATGTTTGATTTGAAGACTCGTGCCGTCATATCTATCCGTATGGATGCCAAAGGTTTCCAGAAAGGTCTTGGCTATGAAATCAGAAAGCGTTTCGGTCAATGGGAATCTTTTGAACGCGAGTACTACGATATGATTCGGTCTGCCTTTTTGAAATACTCTCTTCAAGTCCGCATGGGTCGAATGGATGGAATTTTCGTTGCATTCCACAACACTGAACGGATATTCGGATTCCAATATATCCCTCTCAGTGAAATGGATTTGGCTTTGCATGGGACATCTAACACCACCATCGGTCACAAGGAATTCAAGCTCAGTTTGAAGCTTCTCAATGATATTCTCAACCGGGCCACGAAAAAGTGGCCGGAGCAATCGTTGCGACTACACTTCGAGACAAGGCCATCCACTGTTGCACCATATATGTATATCTTTGCCGAACCCGTTCAGCAGGGAGATGTGGAAGCGGTCCAAAATGCTGGCAAGGCGTCCATAGAGGAATTTGAAAGGGAAATTCTTGGTCTTGGTAAACAGGAGGCCAAACCTGAACCAGTCCAGGTGGAAGAAGTTGATGATGTGCTTGACGAGGAAGTTGTGGCGGAGGAGCCAGAAATTCCGGAGGAAACGTCAAGTCTATCCGCGTGGGAGGAAGCACGACAGATGGTTGAAGATGCCATGGATGATGATGAGTTAGGCGTAGGAACTGTACGCGAGGCGATTGAAGATGCCCTTGAGCAAAGCGGACTGTTACATGCTAGGTCTGCTACGGAGGCAGAAGAATATGTCGACGCCTTACTAGCCGCTATGATCGGCAGCCATCCTTCTGAGCTGGTTAAGTCACAATCTACTCAAGTGGAAGATCAAGACGTGGGTGAAGAAGAAGATGAATTAGTTGAAGACAAAGAAGCTGAGCCCGCTTCTCAGGATGAAACGATAACTCCACGAGAGTCCGATTTGGATGCATCACAAGAGACCGAAGAGTCGGGAGTGTCCTCAGAAGGACACACCTCAGAAGAGCGCTTGGAGAGCCAAGTCGATAATCAACCGGAGAGCTTAGCTGAAGCTCAAGAAAACGCTACGGATGTTGACGCAGACCAGAATAGCGCCCTGTCGGAGTCTGATAAGCCCTCAGATATCGATGAGGTTACCTCTTCTCCGTCCTCTGAAGTTTCTACTCTCGGGGAGTCGGGGACTAGCAAGGAAGGTAACGCTGATGACATGGAAACCGAAAGTGGTGAGGTCGAGTCAGGAGAAGAGGCAGAGTCTTCTCCAAGCCTGTCACCCCTGAAAGATCTTATTGTGCGCATGGCCCGGAGGATTCATCAGAAACCACCACCGGGAGATAGCGCCGTGACGGCAGCGGAGGACACTTCCAAGCTCAAAGCGTTCGAACAAATATTAGGAAAGCTCATATCCCTATCTAAGGACGAACAAATACAGTCGCAACCTGCTGATACCAAGTCGGAATCAAGCGCTGAGCAATCGGCAGACAATCAGTCGGTTGAAGCGCAGGGACAGATTTCACTAGACCAATCCGTTGAGAAGTTGGCTGAGCATACTGCCGAGGTTCTAAGCGAGCAAATTGAAGACAGTACCGACACTGAGCGGCCGCTAATGGGAATGGTCTTGACCATAAAGAACAAAGTCAATGGTAGATACGTCACGCGACCCGAAAAGCTGGGGAAGGAGGATGAGTGGACGGTGGAGTATAATATCGAGGAGCTTGCAGATCAGCGAGCACGCACCATTTATACCCAATGCAAACTTCGACGCCGTAAAACTTATCAGGACACCGAGAATAAAGATAGGGAATGGTACAAGATGTTCCAAGGCAAGCTCGACACGCTTACAAAGCGCGGCCGAAAGCATAGGGCTATGGAAACGATCCGAGCCCAAGGTAGACCCGTACATGTCATGGGACTCAACGAACCCCTCAAATGGCATGATGTTTTCAAGAAGCCAATCATTCTTGACAAATTGATCGACAGTAAAGCCCGGACCAAAGACTATGGGGAGGAAGAAGAAGAGGAAGACGAACACCATGAGCTAGCAGAAGACGGCGAACATCTTGAGGTGACAGAAGAACATGAACACCTTGAGGTGGCAGTAGACGAACACTCTAAGGTGGCGGAAGAGGATGACCATGAGGTTATCGGTAGCGAGGGTTCAACTGTGGCCAGTGAAGAGCTAAAAGAGACGAATGTGGAGACTACGGAGGAGATGACTGTGGAAGGTAAAGAGGAGACGGGCATGGAGGGTACAGAGGATGGCAGCTCCAACCCCAGTAACGAAAATGGAGAGGCTCGTGAAAAAACCCAGGCGTAATCTACATAGTCTCTAACAGGTTCGGAAAATATTGCTTTCGTGGTCAATAGATAAGGAACGATAATGTACTATAGGCATAGGTTGTAGTGAGTCGTTTGGTGTAGGATATGTCGATTTATTCTGTGGGGAAGAGGTGGTAAAAGGAGGGTGGAGGGGGTGGAGAGTGTATGACATATATATTTGTTAGGTAGGTGGATGAAGTCCTTTAGACCGACAGAAAGTGAATAGCTCAACTCTGTAATTATTGCAGTTTTAGACCTCTTTCGTCGTTGATGATCAGTCGGTCGGTATGGGTGATATAACATCTACGTCTAGATTTGCCTAACGTCGGGGTGTCTCTGAGGAGGGACTACTACGACCCCAGTGCGTATCAATCTGATTCTGGAGTAAATAATCGGGAGCCGGACTTTCATGACATTCTTGAGCTGAATGGTATCGTTACTTTAGCTTCCCTATTGCACTGCCGTAATGTACTAACCTATAGGTTAGAGGCCTCCTCAACTACGTTCTGATCCATAATATCCTCCTATGCTGCTGCAACGCCTGAGTGATGCTCCCAAAGGCAACACCCAGCACACGGTGAGGAGAATGGCGATTTGGATGTGACTGACTAGGGAGCGGGCATTATTGGGTATTGGGTTAGGTCATAGGGCGATATATGTTATCGCCTGTATGTCTGGATGGTCGAAATCAAATGTTATGAAATTCCGTCCATGTTTAGGGGTATGTATGTGCTTAGCTTGCTCGTGCCTGGAATAAGTATAGAGTCAGAAGCGATTGCACACGGGCTAAACAGCGCCTTGGGTATCAGGAGGTGTCAAGCCAACTGTCCTAGAGTTTCCATCTACTCAATATACTGCTAAACTCTCTTTCACTTCATCGAGCACCCTAGGTTTTATATTTATGGTTGTTTCTAGCTTGGTAACCGATCAAAAAGCAATCAGATGATATCTTCCTCCTCAGTCGTAGTGTAAAGTGGTGATTTGCCAGAAGATGTTTCTGCCTTTAGGGACCAACCAAATAGTTGCGATGTGGCAAAAACGAGACATATATCGGGAGATTCTCAGTCACTGTGGAAGAGCATGTACTTCGAAGACCGAAGTAATGTCTAGTTATTGAGGGTTGTGGTCTTTGTTGACAGTAATTAAGCAAGTGCTGTGCATGGGGTTGGGAAAAGATCTCGTCACCAGGCAACATGCTGCTGGAACAACAACTGACTCCTCAAAACCAGATTGACAGTCACCTAACTCTGAAAGTCCAATCTGCCATGTGTCAAAAATAATCTGGAACAGTCATAAACAACCAAAACCCCCATACTCTCCGGTCTACACTCCAGTTCACACACGCGATTCTCACGCTGGGGCACACAAAACCAATACGACTACGACATCATCAAAGCTACCATAGTAGGTAAGGGTTTTACAACTAATACCTATCTACTGATACTAACAGGTATCTCCCTATCAGATGAATATATCCCCAATCCTCGACAATATGACCATACAAAGCCAAGAGCATTCTGGTGGCATCACCATGAGCTCTAATTACCTAGGGAGCCACGACATCCAGCCCGAGGATGAGGAGAACACATCCATCCAGATCACCGGCCTCCATCCCAAGGCCGACTAGGTACCACACCCTCTTCGAAGCGATCCGCCATGCCGGCATCCCACATCAACCGCCCGCCCGCGCGTGCACTGGAACCGCGTGCTGCGCATCAGCAGCCCGAGACGCGTCGTCAATAGACCCTTCCTCGAGACGTTCTATGGGTCGCTCATGTGGTGGCACGGCGACGCCGTCCTCGACGTGGGCGTCGGCGTCGTCTGGTACCGCTTCGGCTGCCCGCGCTAAGCACGCCCTCGAGGCACGGTATCCCGGCCTCGTGGACGTTACGTACCAGCCTGACCCGTGCGCTGCGTATGGTAGGGTAGGGTAGGGAGGACATATATAGGTGGGCCTGTCTGCTTGTCTGCCTGTTTGGTTTGAATAGTACTGCACGTTGGAGGTACAACTGGGAGGGGGAGGGGGGAGTTATCGCCGATAACTCGCTAGCGAGACAGTACCGATATTTACGTATCTATATCATGTTATCCCTCATAATAAATCTACGTTTTCAGGCTTGTCTGGTGGTTTATATACTCGTCTTTAACTACCAGCATGTGAGAAAACTAGTTAAAATCCCTTTCCTAAGCCTTTGTCTAGTCGTACAAGTTCTCGGCACCCTTACTTAGCATCTAGATATTGCCCCTGAACCCTCTGTTCGAATGATAACCACTTAGCCCCCCCCCCCCCCCTCCGGGAGTCTCGTTCTGTGGATATATTTCAGAAACTAATGGAGTGATACAGTCCAGTTATCTTAACCCTTTGAGGGCGATGATATCTTTATAAATCCATAGAAGACCATGTAGCAATAAACCACTTCCTTGTTGTGAGATGAACCCCAGATTATAAATCTAAGGGCTATGTCAATCATAGGCAGATACCAAAAAGGGCACACTCAAGCAGTGTCAGCCACTTCTTGTGCCTGGGCGTCTGTCGAAGGTCTGCGGTCGTAATCGAGGACGATTCGTTTAGTGCTGGGGTGTTTAATTATAGAGCCCGGTAGAGAAGCGTAAGTAGTGCTGAGGAGTGTAGGTATGGTGGTTGTAGGGTGTAGCGTACCAGTGGCCCTTGACAGCGGAGGAGGCATGTCATAACAACTATGTCCTTCGTATAAGTTCTATTACTTTTTTCTTGTCTCCATTTCCATAAAGTGCTTGCAGCAGGCATCTGGCGTTGTTGCCATACAGAATATCATACATCCTACCATTTGAGACATAAAGAGCTGGAATATAGGAAACAGATCAATTCTACGAAGTGATTCAATGAAGGGAAGATTGGGAATAAGAGTAGGATGCATATGACAGAGTAGCTGTTACGCAAATTTATTTCGTCCCAACACTTCGGACTGGAGCATTGGAGAGGCTAAGTCATGGCCATTCTGTCGTCCCATCCCTGTTATGCCTCCCATTGTCTATGATACTACACAGCCACCAAGTCGAGGACTCGATATGATTCTAGAGTCTTCACAGCCTTTAAGCAAAGTTCATAAACACTGCAAAGAATAGTAGAGCCAGGATACTACACAAATCACGCAATGAAGTCTAGGTATCGTGCTTTGCTTTCCTCTAACATATCTTTAGAGCAATAATCATTTTGAAAAAAAAAAAACCCCCTTTTATAGTCATGTTGCCACGACTCCTTGATTTGGTTCTGCGGCATATATGTGCCGGGTAAGGTGGTCTACAATAACACAAATTCACAATTAGACTGTAGTCGATGTGGTTAGGCGGAGGGGAAGAAATCTACAGCTCTCTTCTTGCTTGATTTATAATCATTAGGAGAGCTCTTTCATCCCATTTGGGGTTTTATTCAGATATAAACGGTGATCTATCTCACCTCTAAAGCGTTAAGATCCCTTGTGCTGCAAAAGATACTGATGGGTTAGTTGTAGCTATAAACATGTACCTAAATGCTTTTCTTTTTCCCGAATACTATTGGTATGGAATATTGAAGTGCTTCTCACAAGTTTAATTGCCAACCGGTACAGGTCGTCCTAGGGAGATATAATAAATCTACCTACCTAGGTAGGTAGTTATGCTTGAATATTCCACCCCTTCATTATATAGACAGCATTCAGGACCTCTATAAACAAGACGCAGGTAGTTCATACTAGCTACTATTAAAAAGCAATAATAAATCAGGACAAATCTATCAAACCGAATGCTAAATGGAATATTAATCAGACTAAGGGTAGGTTAGTAAGAGGTATGGTGGAAAAAATCTCGACCTACTACTCCTCCCTTTTCTACCTTTATATTTCAACCTTTCCCTTCCCCTTCCGCATATCTATCTCCAGGGCTGACGGTCGAAAAGTACCAGTCCCATTTTGACCAGATCTTTTTCTCCAAACTTCAGTGTGCAGTTGCCCCACACTACTAGGTGTATTGTGCTATTGTTATAACAATGGACGACGGTTTGCCTGGGCGACGGTTGTCCCGGACGACGATTTCTCAGAGCAGCAAACATCCTAATGACGCGTCCTGTGCTATTGTTACCCGCGTCTGGACAATAACCAAAGGTACCTATGTTCTTTTGTTTGCACATGGCAGAATTCGACCTGCCTTGACCGCCCTGTGTTTTTTTTAATTATTTAACCAGGATCCCAATTCCTAATTCTCGCCGATACTTTCTTTCACACTTCCACACAACACCCATCTCATAACACCTCCACACCTGGCCACCAGCAACACCCATGGCTTTGTCGAGAAGGGATACTCTCCCTATCATAACACTATCCCTTCTCTCTGTCTTAAACATCATTGTTATCTTTTATTCACCTTCATATTGTTCTCTCTCGGACCTTTCTAAGGTCAGGCTGCGTCCCTGCACGCAGCACGGCACCCTTCATAATTTCAACAGAGCTATGTCGGCTTCCAACAATGATTCTGGAGAACCTGTTACCCTCCCCAATGCAACATGCTGCTCTGGGGGACAAGGTTCCTCTAAGAGCAGTATGGGTTCTAAATTCATCTTAAAGACATCGCCCTTGGGAAGCATTCCCTAGCATCCATCCAGCAGGCATGCTGCAGATCATCATCATACTCCTAATAGGCGCGATGTATTAAACTGTGAGTAACCTTTTCCCTTCATGGCCTACCCCTCCTGTTCTGTCGCGATGATGATCTACTTCGAGATACTCCTACTGCCCGCCTCCCCTCCCTTACCCACATATATACCTCTATACTGGTGGCAAGATACCACTATGTTTGTTCGCAAACAGCTTCACAAATTGAACCAACCCCTTGAAGCCCATCCCTATATCCAGCTAGCATAGGTTGGTGAAGCATCTTGACTAATAATTACTATAGAGATCTGCTGGGTACTGTCCGACTCATCGTAACTTGGTTCTTAATATCACGGGTCCTATACACCTAACCATTCCCTAACGTGCGTTTATTGATACAACTAATGCAAACTTGACCTATTCTAACTTGCTCTTAGAACGGTGATCCGGATTATCATGGAGACGGACAACCTTCTTGAATCTTAACATGGACACCAACTTGCACCAGGTCCGGGACGAGAACGGTGAGCTGGTCAGGGATGGAGCAGGTAATCCTCTTTATGAGTATGCCTTGGCTCTTCGCATTGCCTTGGCTACTGCTGCAATGCGTGTTCTTGCTGTCTTTGAGGCAAGCGAGAAGGCCCACCGAGCTGTTTGGGGAGTAAGCGGTGCGAAGAAGAATCGCAAGGTAAACACGCCCTCTTCTGCCGCAATGCGAGTGCGTATCGTATGCTAATGTTAATTATAGAAGGGAGCTGAGTACCAGGCGCTCCTATGATGAACTGGTTCGCTCGCCTACTGTTGGTTGGTTGGTTGGTCGGGTGGGTGTGGATGCATGGCATGGATAACTCATAAACAAGTGCTGGTCCTAAGTAAATCTCTGGTGTGAGTATCATTCCTATTTCGATGCCACTTTAAAGCTAACATCAAGTCTTTGAACAGGGAGTTCAAAACCAGATAAATACCACTTTGGAGAAACGGCGCTGGGCTTGGGAACAACAAAGCTTCCTAATCCAACCCAGATCATAATATGCTATACGTCGCTCTACCAGGAGGCCATATGCCGGCTGAGTTAGAATCATAATCATCGGTAATGCCTGTTCATTGCGGTATACTCAACACCCATCCTATTGAGGTTCATCACTGACGATCTTTTAGTCAGCTAATGCACCTTGCTGGTGCTTCTCGGCTGCTTGCCGAAGCTATGTGGTGGCTTAAATCCTCCTCGATAGAGAAGAGGGTTTTTGGTAACCTCAGTAACAGCGTTGTCTGGCTCTCATAAGACGGTCTCCTAACCTTAATGGTAAGCGGAACCATGCCCATGACGAGGAACACATACGGTGCTCAAGCCATTGCTAATTCATTACAACTAGGCCTGTCTCGTCATATCATAATAATGGTCCTGATAGCTCGTGGGGTGCAAGCCTCGACCACCTTTGCAAACACCTTGGTCACGATGCTTTCGTGCTGTGCAATCTTAAGAGAGATTACATCGTTTTCGACGCCTCGGGTGGCCGCGTGCCCGCAGAACTTCGGGTTAAGCCCCCCTTTCCCCTCCCTGAAGGCGCCAACGATAGTCACCGGTTTAAAGACACCACGCCTTACGCCCACGAGGTTCATTTCTTAAACACCTCGGGGCTATTCCTAACAAACTGTTCCTAAACATACTGGGGGGGGGGGGGGGGTCGATCACGATGTTTATTTCTTAAACACATCGGGCTATTCTTAACAAACCATTCCTAAGCACACTGGGGAGGGGGGCGGGGTGATCACATCACCGTCGGCCTTTCCGGTGCCTAGTACAGAGAAGAAGACACGCTTGTGCCGACGTTTGCATACAGGTATATGCACTCTTCTGATCTGGAAAGGCATCAGTTCCTAAGTACAGAGGAGGTATCCCGAGTGGAAGCCTCTCGGTAATCCTAAAGCCTACCTTTTAATCAGGCTTCAAGACGAGGAAGCCTTTCATAATCATCGTCGGGTGGTCTTAAGCCTTGCTAGGCGAGCAAGGTACCCACTCCCTGACTCAGGGAGTCGATTTCATCCGCAAGGTCCTTGTGCATAAGGCAATTGCCGCATTTGGAGCCGGGCTTCATAACTATGCAAACTTAGAAGCCGATGACTTAGTCCGGGTCTCGAATGAGACTGTCTTCCGTGTCTTTTCAAGGGTCGTTCTAGACCATGTCCAGTCTGTCATCCATATTTGGAGAGTACGATGAGTCCTAACTTTCACCTCCGGGTCTCTTCCCGATCTTAATCGAGGTGAACCAGATAAATTCTTAATCGAGACCAGCGGCACCGCCTCGGCAGCCAACATTTTCCCATTTCACCACACTATACTCATAAAAAGGCAGCAGCGGCGAAAGCCATTCCGGGGTCTGCCGTCTCCCCAGTCATCTAACCCCGCCATCCTCAGATGCAGAGGGTTCTCTCCGTCGCGCCCCCTAATATCCACAACCCATTTCCTCCGAGGGAGAGAGGCTCACCATCAATGAGCTCCGGTTCATAAATACACTCCTAACTACCACTTGTGGTCTCATAACGCACCCGCATCTGGACACCAACCCGTTAGCGGTCGATCCTAAAGCCCCTTTACCTGCGATGTACTTGCTTGGGGGGGGGGGGGGGGGTGGGTGGGTGGGTGGCAAATATCATAAAAAACAGATCATAAGTATCGGCGGCAAAAGCCTCCCTATTTTAAGCCGAACAGGCAAACGGATGTTTTCCGTATGTGACCGGCATCTCCAGGGTCAGCTAGGAATGCCCTGCAAACGGATGTTTTCCGTATGTGACCGGCATCTGCAGGGTCAGCTAGGACTGCCCTATGGGCAAGACCTCTTCCGAGCTTGCCCTGGCGCTCGTGACGCCACACCGATTTGGTTCTCCAGGCTACAGAACCTCATCTTCGTATGCAGCGATGCCGGGTCGATGTACCGGCACGCTGCCGCGATCGTAAACCTATTATACCCTCCTAAATGCAACATCACTCCTCCCGACTCCTTTAACTAAACACCTGCCACGCAGGATCGCTTTCGTGTCGTGGCTGTTTGCCTGCGACCACGAAGATTGCGCGATACTGCGGAAAGAGTTTGCCGATAAAATGAGGGTTATTGGGTCGAAGAAGCTGGAGAGCCGGACTTCCCATCGATATGGAATAATAATCATAAGCAAACTCATACATATTCATCATCGGCTGCTTGCCGACGTTGCCATTCGAGAACCTGGCGGTTCACTCGCACACATTCATAACCAAACTTCATAACGTGGCGTTTTGCAACTTTCCTAATTCCGAAAAGCCTCAGCACCTCCGACGTCCTTCCCCCCCTGCCCCCTCTCGCCCTCCTAACTCTCCTAATCACCCTGGTCTCCCATCCCCAGCAAGGCCCGCGATTCTCATAATTTACACCACGGAGTGTCAACACCTCTAGGGGATGATGCTAATGCTCAATCCAACGCTGAGCGGCTCCAACATGGCCGGACATGGATGTTGGGGGGGTGTTTCCCTCCAACTTTCCTAAGCGCAGAACGGGGTTTCGAGGTGAAGGACCCGCAAGAACTTCTAATAATGTTCCAGCCTTTGTCTCGCTGGTGTCCTTATCCCATTCATTCCCTTTCCGATGCACTGCCGCCCCTACCAACATCCTCAACTGGGGCTACTACACTAGGAATGGTCTAACTCTACACCCATCCTGGCCTGGGTTTTCATAACAACAAGACAAAGAAGGGGCCAAGGGTGGGGAGGGGGGGTGGGGGCGTTTTCATAAGTACGATGGTATAATGATTCTCCAGACGGGCTTCTTAACAAGATTAGGAGGGGCTGATTGCCTTCTTCCTATTCTCTTCTTCCCAGCACCCCACCGTCTTGGGGCGGCTATGTTCGGCCGTGTCACGTCCACTTAGGCCAACGAGTCCCCATTGAAGGACTGGTCATAATAACTCATAATTTTCCAGAGAGATCGACATCAGGCGTACTCGGGACGGGGTTGTGGGGGGGGGGTCGGCAGGAGTGTTTACGGCGGCATGCCGGATCGGTCCCTGACTCCCCTCCTCTGTGGTAATGATCAGGGATTATCATAATTTCATAATTGCGGCACGGCGCTCGACTGAAGCGACCTGCCACAGCGGCGGGGGTCGCGTGGCGCGGGGAAGGCGTCGACGAGTCCTTAACTGCAAGCCGAAGGATCTGAGAAACTGAGTGGACCTCAGAAACTGGTTAGACTCGTGTCCTCCCCCCCTGTTGGAAAAGTCATATATACGGCCCAGTTGTTTATTACAAAGATACCTACATTTACGGATTTCTCCTAATCGATTATGCCTCTACTTTAGGCTGCTCATAATAAAACGGCTCACAATGAAACGGTGGAGGGCCGATGGAATGACAAACTGGGCAACAACGATAAGACGGTGCGACATTCTTAATCCTAAGAAGAGTAAGCCCTCGGCCGCTGAGCTCATAAGTTTCATGTACTGAGATTCGGGTATCTACCTGTTCACCTCTTCTTCCCAACTTAGTGTGCTAGTAGTAGTACAAATAAAAAAACATCCAGTCCTTATTTCCTGAATTCGTACAAAGTGATAACCCCCCCTTTCCTTGAAAGCTCAAAAAAAAAGTCCATCCGTGTCAACAAGTATTCGCCGTGTCATGTTCGTCATGGTTTCCATCATTTACCGTGCATTTCCGTCAAACCTAGTCCCTTCCAGTCATATCTAATAAACCTTACGCCCCGAGATCATAATAAATACACTTGGTTGTTCGGAAGTTGTACACAAACGCGTGGCGGCTCGCGCCCATATTCTCCCATGCGGTTCGCCATGTGGCGAGCATGTCGTGGATATCCCTCACGTATCTTCTCTCATTTTTGTCTACCGACTGCTCGGCTCTACGCCAGGTTTCCGGTTCAGACAGCGCTGTCTCCTCGATTAGGTCTAAAACGACATCTGACGTCTCGACAGCAGCAATGGGACCGTCCATAAAGCTCTGCAACAGCCCTGCGGCATTTGCTTGGGCTTGCTCGATGACGATGCGACGGTTGAACTTCTTTGACTTAGTTCCCGCAACGAGAACTCGGACCTCTTGCTCTGGGTTAGGCACTACGCTACCACTAGGAACGGCCGGTGCTGAGTTACTGCTGCTTTCGACATGCTTCTGCAAGGAGTGAAGGCGAGAGCCGCGTTCGCGTTGTGCAGCTCGTATCCAAGGTAGAAGTTGCGAAATCGAGATTTCTTCGTCGGGCATATCCTTGCGATCCATCGTTCTTATCTTCAGCGCATCCTGCTTAATAATGACGATCCACGAGTAGGATTCATCTCGATTTCTCGAGACAAGCTCTTCTGGAGAGCGGGAATCACGAGCTAACTCAGCGCTGATATCATGGGACCACAGTGTCGACAGGATTTCTATACCAGTCGTGCGAAGGGTGTGCGCGTCAAAACTCGCAACAAGTACATCACACTGTAAATGAGGAATAGTTAGCCACTAGCTGCAAAACCCATGCGAGGTCTAACTTACTCGTTTAGCACTGAAGATTCCATGTCGTTCATCTTCGGACTTCTTTGACGATGCCTTCTTGCTAGTTTTTGGCAGCCGTGCTAGTTTCTCCCATGCCAAGCTGAAGCCAACCGCATGAGGCCCCTCGCCCTGATTGCTAATCTTAGGACGATGTGCTCTTATCAAGCTGTCATAGCGACCGCCGGCTGCAAAGACATCCTTAAACTTCTTGTCATATAGACATTGGAATAACATGCCCCCTGAGAAGAAATTCTCCTTGACACTGCTTAGTGGGTTGATATAAACCTTCGCACGTACACCTAGGCGCTTCGTGTATTCTACTACGCCCTTGAGATGGGCTAATGTTGACTGTAACCGGTCATACAAGGGACTCCCATCGAAGAGGGCCCTGAGTTTGGTAAAGGCCTTAGCTGGTGTATCTACTGACAGTTAGTACTGAAGTGAAACGTAAAGTCCGAATAGGAGGGGAAGTCTTACCTCTGAAGTCGAAGCGTCGTAAATCTTCAATACTTGTAGCTGATATGCCGATCAATGGTGATCGAAGTTCTGCCCTAATCTTCTGAAATGTATAGGAGTGGATGTTGAGTCTGCTCAACGACTCAGCTGCAAGTTGTCTTGCACGCAAATCTACATTGCACAAGTCAAAAATAAGCTGCAGCAAGTCTGAATGACCAAGATGGAAACACATCTGCGACGTTGAAGGGAACGTGTCGATGATTTCATCCAAGACCTTGATCACTTCGGCCTCCCTAAGAGCCAAGTCTAGACTATCTGTAGAGACAACGTCGAAGTCCACTTCACCAATTGTCAATGGCTGTCCGCCATTCTTGTTATCTCTGTATACAGTACCAAAAGTGAAGGACCGACGAACTTCCGGATGCTTACTCTGCTTCGCTAAGACACGAGCATTCCCAAGCATGAGATCGAATGGAAGCTGAACAACAATTCCATTACGATCTAACATCTTGACAATGCTTTGGTCCGTCGAATAATGCGGAGAGCATGGGTAGAGGGAGCTTCTAGGAGCCTCAACCGCCCCGTGACGGCGGAAGACTGATGTTAATGTTTCCTTTACTACACCTAGGTACAATAGCTCGGTTGCAGTTGGATTGGGCGAAGACATATCCCATGTAAAGTTTTTGGTGGGTTCTACTGGTGTAGAGAATAGAGTGGACACAACTTTTGGATAGTACGGAGAAGCGGGGTTCGTGAGACTTGCAAGGGCTCTGCGTGTCGTCTCATTTTCCATCTCGATAGGCAACTTTCCACTGCGCAAGAGATCAGCACTGGAGGGTCGTGCCGTGACATCGTGCGTGACCAGTGATAGTACAATCTCCGACTGGGTCTTCTCGCCGGGCTGAAAGTCGTCCGGAAGAATCGACTGTTGGCCTAGTTTCCCTAGTACGTCCGCTCTCTCCATCCCTACAATTGGGTGATAGCACATCTCGAAGAAAATAATTCCGAGTGAGTACATCTACAAGAAGTCAGCTGTAAGCCCACAGGTGTAGAGGGTTAGCTAGGCACATCACTTACATCAACCTTTGAGGTGTAAGATCCGCCACCTTCGCTGCGAACCTCGGGGGCGACATAGTAAGATGTTCCGATACTTCTTGTCATTTCATTGGCGTCCACAATACCAGAAGCAGGCTTGTCGACGGCAAAGTGGCCGGTAGTAGCCAGTCCGAAATCGCCAATTTTTACATTGTTGACCCCAGCCGGGCCGACACCAATGAAGATATTTTCTGGCTTGAGATCTCGATGGACGATGTTTAGCCCATGGATATGAACCAACCCTTCTAAAATCTGGCGAAATAAGCGCCATATCTCCTCTGTTTCCTTCCAGAGATTCCGTTGAATGAGATCACGCAAGGTCTAAATTATTTGGGAGTTAGCGAGAAAACAATCCACCAGGAAATGGAGGATATTGTCTTGGCCACAACTTACCCGTTTGTCACAGTATTCCATAGAAATGTACATCACTGTTCTCACGTGCCTATTATGATTATGGCTCTGAATTCTTCTTACCGAAGGCATGTCAGCCAACACAGATTCCGCGGCGGAGCTTTCTTCGTCGTCGTCATCCTCCTCCTCCTCATCGTCGTCGTTATCATAATCGTGACCATCATGTCCGTTGGCTTCAATTTCGTTCTCTTCTTCGCTTGTCGATTCGTCGTACCCAAACTCGATAACAGGATGGCTTGAAGAAATGAAATCCAAGCCACCAGTACTAGCAGTGAATTGGATGTCCGGGCCTGGAGAAGCTGTACCCTTCGACTGTCCACTGTTGAGATCTTCGGAGGATGAGTCGCCCTCACTGTCCGAAAAATCACGCACTTCTTCTAGCCAGGTATTATAATATCTGACAACGGCCGGATGGCTCAGCTGAGACAACATCCTGACCTCCTTCAGAATCTCCGTGAGACTCGACTGGGAGCGCTGCGTAATCTTTTTAATAGCGTAGATTTGGCCGTCTAGCTTCTTTCGAGCCTTCACAACCTCACCAAAACCGCCTTTTCCTAACCTCCCCTCCTCGACGAAGTCTTCTCTATATCTAGAGGAAGTATTTCCGCGCGAAAAAGATTCCTGTCTCGGGCGAAAAGACAGCGCCTGCGGAAGAGCAGTCATTGAATGAGAAGGAGATAGAACAGCAGATGAATCCTCAACAATGACAGGAGCATCAGTAGCAAGGAATTCACTTGAACTCAACTCTGACGCGCGAGGTCGTTTCTTGGGATCCAGTTTGAAAAATCGAGAGACTAGCTCATGTAATGAACTAGACAATGAAAGGGAATCCATAAGAGCCATTGGAGATTGGTACCTTTGGAAGACATCTAAACCGAAGATCATCTGCAAGAAGACCACGCCGAGATCCCAAACGTCAGTTTTCTGAGTAAATTGCGGTCGTGAAGTCCCAGCGATCTCTGGTGGTAGCCAGTAAGAGGATCTGCCATAATTCACCGAGGAAATAGCTTGGGATTTATGGCAAATCGCGTACAGCTCTCTCTCGTATGCGACATCGGAGAGTTTGGGGACAATATCGCCAGTCGATTCCCGGAATAGGAGGATATTACCCGGGTGGATGTCTCGATGGATTATACCATAGCTATGGAGATGGCTTAATGCATTGAGAAGATCGGCTGTCCAGGAGCGGACTTTGCCAATATCAAGCTGTCCAGCAAGCTCTAGAAGTTCTTCAAGCGGACCTTTATCTGCAAGAGGTGTAAGAACCCTAGCAACCCAGCTTGTAGATTCCGTGTCGTCGTCCTCGTCGTAATCTCGGTCGATGCGGAAATTCATAAGCTCAAGGATGTTGCGATGGCTGATCTTCTTCACGGCCTCCAACTCTGCTTCTAGAGCCTGTAGCTGCTTCTTGAAATGACTTGGCTCGTCTGAGGTAGAGTCCAGCTCAAACTCCTTGAGAGCAAGGCTGGGGAAATCTCGCTTCCCGGGCAGATTTGGCCAAACGCGGTACGTTATAGCAACCTGACCTTCTCGGAAGATGGTCTTGCCGGTCACAGTGTTGAAAAGCAGCACATTCCTGGCGGAATCAATGATTTCGCATGACTCGTCAAACTCGACAGTGCTGGTTTCTGAAGTATTGAAACTGGAGGACCTATGCGCTGGGATTGACTGGGCTCTGCTCTTCTTTGACTCCCTGGCCTTGGTGCGTTGGCGCTCGACCTCTTGCTGGATCATGTCTTTCATCATCCTTTCCTCCTCCTTCAATGCATCCTGCCTCTTGCGCTCCTCCTCCTGGTGCTGGGCCTCGGCCTGCCTTGCCAACTCGGCCTCATGGGCAGCACGCTCCTCCTCCAACGAGGGCACCTCACGTCCTTGGGCCTTTGCCTGCGCAGCATCTTCCAGGATTTCTTCGAGTCCCTGGGCGATTTCATGGATCATAGGTTCAGATTGCTGCTGGGCAGCCAATGCCTTTGGCTTCGTTTCGATGCATTTCTGTAGTTTGAATAATGTCGACTCCCTCAAGGTCCCATCGTCTTTGAGGCTAAGAAGGGGTGGTGATTTGGGGTAGGTGGCCGTAAACACAACACTAAGAGTGACAGCAACCTCTTCGTCTGATAAGGCTTTGATGCGGATGTCGAATGATGGCTCCGGGTTCTTCCAGGCGGCATTGGTGGCTTTGTGTTCGATGTAATCATCCCCATATATGGCCTTCAGAACCATGATTTCTTCATTCTGGGCATCGATATACTCGGTCCTGGTTCTAGGACCTGCATCTGGGGTTGTTGGCTTCAGACCGGGGTAGCTTGAGTCATCATGCTTGGTGGTAGGCAGCTGGGGCGCTTTCAAGGGTGTAGATGCTTTCCACGCCATCGTGACCTTTCAGTATCTCTCGCCAGTTCCTGGGAAAATGGAACAAACGGGAAAAACGACATTCACAGCCGAAGCCGTGTGTCATTTACTGAGCTGAAGCCATCATGAACGAACGTTAATATATACTCATAAGATAATTTTGTGGTGGTGGATGGACGGAACGAAGAAGAGAAGGGGAAAAAGAAGGGAATAAAATGCAGAGCTGAGATACACCGACGGAGAAGGTCCCCCCTAATGAAGCATTGATCCAGCTAACAACCTTAGGTAGTACTACCTTAGGTAGGTAGGTAGTAGATAGGTGCACCTAGGTAGTGGGGTGGAATTCACATGGAGGCCAGCCAAGTGGTGCCAATGGCTGTCCTGTGGCGTCACAGCTGGTACGTACCTTGATGATTTGCAGTGATATCTGGTCCGTGCGTCGAAGCTATTGGTCCATACTGGGATAGAGGTGATTTTAGCGTGTTAGGTATCAGGGAAAACGCCACATCAGTAGCCACGTGTTGCGCAGTTCCAGCAAGGTATGTGCACATAGGTGGGTGGGTGAAGGAGGGTTAAAGTGAGGTGGGGTGCCTTACCTCACTAAGGTAGATCAATGCACCAGAAGGTCTTGTTACCAGACCCACCCTTTTCCCGCCGAGCCCTTCTGCGCATTACCCTACTTGGAAACAAAGTAAACATACGCGCCATTCGCAGACACCTACCCACCATAGAGAATATTTACCTTCTGTAGCTGTTCTCTACACTACAATTACTTGGAACAACGACCCCTGTCTTCTCGATCCCATCTCCCTTTTTGCCTTACACACGCATTCCTGCCTGCAATCGGTACAGTAGGCAATATGCTGGGGTGGGCAATTAAGAAGGGCTTCCAAAGTGCCACTGGACTCGATAATGCACCAGAGGCTGCCGATGGTAAAATAAGAATACTGCCTCAATTGCGATTCCAATCAACCGATGCTAATTATTGCTGTTGCAGGCGACACCACCCAAATCGACATCCCCGATACACCAGCGCCTGTTTTTGCAGCGCGTGCCATTCGGAATGCCCTCTGGGGCCAATCTGCCCCTCAAGACCAAATAGCTCCTGTCGAGACCCGGAAACGCTCTGAACCTCCCACACTCGCAGCACCAATAACATCAACCAATGCAATCGATGCCGAATCCAATGATTTCGCGTCGCCAACGAAACCCGCGGGTATCCTTTTGACTCCTGGAACGGCTACCGCCCGCCGGAAGCGCGTCTCGTTTGGACACGACGTCAAGGCTGGTAACAACAGCGTTGAATGCAGCCCTTCGGTGACTAGCTCGGCCAACCGGCAACGCAAGAAGACAGCTCTCCAGCAGGTCCTCGAGAACTCCCGGACAATCAAGCCCAACAAAGAGGTAGAAAAACCTGAAGAGCCAGCTCCGGTGGCTGAATCTCTAGACGATATCTCTGAGGACGACTGGGAGGATGACGTTTGCAACCACGACGTGACGGTGGATCTTAACGAGCCCCACTCGGAGTCTGGAAAGTATTGGAAATCTGAGTTCGAGCGGTACCGTGAGGAAGCCAAGTCGGACATCGAGCGGCTGGTGAAGTACAAGGCTCTGGCCAAATCTTTTGCCGCCAAGAAGGATGCGGAGGCAAATGGGCTAAGCCAGAAATTGAAGGAAGAGCAGGCCAAGGTGATTGAGATGGAGGAGAGGATCACGGGCATGGCTTCCCAGATTACAGGAAAGAGAGGGCATGGCGAAGGTGGCGAGAACGGCACATTGATGAAGGATCTAGCCAAGCAGACCACTCTAGCCGCGCAGTACCGCGAACAGGTCAAGGAGCTCGAATCGCTTCTTAAGGACACTTGCGGTGAGGCCAATCCTAACCAGTCCGACCGCCAGCATCAAAAAGCCGCTTCTGGGGCGGATAGTACCGCCGAGATCCAACAAGAGTTGAAGAAAGTGAAGTCAGAGCTGAAGCACATGGAACGGCTCCGGGAGGATGTCAATCAACTCAAGGCAGAGCTAGCAAAGTCCCGGCAGGAAGTAGCTAGACTCGAAGAAGACAAGTCCGCGGGTGGAGTTACAGAATCGTCACGAGTACAGAGGCTGGAGAAGAAATTACGTGAAGTTAAAGACGAGTCCCGACAGAAGGATACTGAGCTGAGAAAGCTACGAAGAGATTATGAGTCTCTCAAGCGCGATGCGAAAAACCGGACTGCCGAAGCTCTGCAAGTCTTGCACGACAAGAACGAGAAAATCGCCGAGCTAGAAAGTAATATCAAGACCCTCGAAGAAGCGAAGGCGTCCAGTGGTCAGGTTAGGGACCTGGATGCTGTGATTGCCGAGCACAAGAGGATTACGCGGGATCTCAAATCAGGCATTGAGTCTCTGAACAGGCCCTATAGACACGACAAGAACAAGTCCCTACGTCGGCCGAAGCGTTCGGCGTCGGTTGAGGATATGACCCTCGATATGACACAGCGATCTCTGCTTGGCGACAGAAATGAGGACCCAGTGGATAGTCAAGCTCGAAAGTCACAGGCTACCCGTCGCCCATTTGCCGATTTGACCGACAGCCTGTTCAATATCGAGGAAGAGTTAAAGAAGGAGAAGGAAGAGCACGCGGCGGTTAGCAGACGGGAAAGGGAACTAATAATGGATGATTTCGACGATGCCCCATCGCCGCCAGCGCAAAAGACACGAGACTCTATAGCACCATCTAGATCCCGAAGGGTCATGTCCGACGGGCTCTCCAACCGAGCCAACGAGTTGTCGCCTAAAGACACGGCTCGACGTTATCGCCCAGCAGCGAAGGATCAATTTTCGCTCTCAGACCGTCAGGACAGAGGTAGTCGCAGAGTGGCTAGTACCCAATCTGCGTCTACAGCCGAGGACAAGGCTATGACTATGCGTGGCGCTTTGGAGAGGCCGTCCTACCGAGCAAGATCACAAACCAATGCCAACAGGCCCCCAAGCCCCGAGGATGATGAGCCGTGCATCGACCTTATGCAGGACCGGTTTGCACGTCTCGGGGGGCCTTCCGCCGAACCCGCCAAGCCGGCGCCCAGTACCCGGTGCACATTATCTGCCGACCGCCAGGCTGCGGCTCGCGCTCGTCTAGAGCAGAAGAGGATGCAGCGGCAGAGAGCTACGGGGCGGATGTTGGACAAGGAGCACCTGAGGCCCCGGCTGCTGGCATAAATACCTAACAGGTAAACATGTGAATTCGCGGACGCATTTGGGATACATGCATGTTAATGGGACGGATTCTCGGGGACACCAATAGACTGACAGGAAAAGTCAACACTGGATGGTAGAGATAGAAAAAGATGTCGTTGTGCGTAGTCACTACATATTGTACATTGAGTATTGGTGCCAGTCAGCATCGTGTGTAATTGCATTCATTTTAGGGGGGGAGTTTGGGGTCGTGTGGGGGATTAGGTACAACGACAACTACCTAGGTACCTTAGGTTAGGTAAGATAAGCCGTATTAGGTTGTCAAAATGCATTTATAGGTAAAAATTGAGGTCTATTTCATGTTACCTAACCTAGGTACCTATGTATATTTTATTTCTTAAGTTGACAAGCACATGTCTCTTATCTTCTCCCCCTAGCTTATCATGACCACCGTCCCTTAAGTACTTACTAGTGAATTATCGCAATGCCACCACCACCATGAACCCAGTCACCGACGAGGGCTCCCAGCAGGAGCTCGAGAACGAGATCGCAGCCCTGGAATCCCGCCTCGCCGAGGCGAAACAGCGACTACGCGAAAAGTCCAATGCCGCAAGCAGCGCGCATCATGAGCTACCACCACCCAACCCACCCCGCGCCCCCATAACAACAGACGCGGCCCACCACTACCTCCTGCTGCTCTCGGACTCGGCCCTGCCCCTGGGCTCGTTCGCCTTCAGTTCGGGGCTAGAATCGTACCTCGCGCACGGGCGGCACCAGCGCAGTACCTCATCACCGCCGTCGCCGTCGTTCGCCTCCTTCCTGCCGCTCTCGCTCTCCTCCTACGCCCGCACCGCGCTGCCCTTCGTCCTGGCCGCGCACCGCGACCCGCGCCCCGCGGCCCTGGCCGCCCTCGACGACGCCCTCGACGCGACCATGATCTGCACGGTGGGGCGGCGGGCGTCGGTGGCGCAGGGCCGCGCGCTGCTCTCCATCTGGGAGAAGAGCCTCGCGCCCTCCTCGCCCTCCTCCGCCGCGCTCGCCCCGTTCGCCGCCCTCCTCCGCTCTACCAACACCAACACCAACCCCAATCCCGCCCCCAACCCCAATACCACAACTTCTTCAGAAAACCCAGACGAACCGGAACCGGAACCGGCCCCGGTATCCGCGCACCTGCCCCCGCTGTTCGGGGCCGTGGCCGCGCTGCTGGGCCTGACGGCGCGGCAGGCCGCGTACGTGTTCCTGCTGTCGCACGCCAAGGCGCTGGTCTCGGCCGCGGTGCGGGCCGGCTGCTTCGGCCCCTACCGGGCGCAGGGCCTGCTGGCGGGCCCCGCGGTGCGGGACGCGGTCGGGGACGCGGTCGCGCGCGAGTGGGACACCGCCGTCGAGGACGCGGGGCAGCGCGTGCCCGTCATGGACCTGTGGGTCGGCAGGCACGAGTTGCTGTATTCGAGGATTTTTAATAGTTAGGGGGGGGGGTGGAGGAAGGGGTATGGGGAAAGGGGTATCAGGTGGAAGGTGATGGTGATGGTGATGGTGGTATTGGTGGTGTGAGTGGTCATATAGACGGGACGGAATGTCTCTACAGAGATATACCTATTAGCTAGCTCTGCGATGGACTTTGTTATCATACTAAGATAGGGTCACAGGAAAGCGCCTTTGCCAATACATATAGCCATGTATGTGTATTAATCTCGCCTATTTTGGCGATAGAAAAAGGGGGGATAGGGTGGGGGAGAGCAAGTATCGGGTTAGGCTATGCTGTGTATATACAAATTCGTGGTGATGATCTTATTCGATCTTTATGGCATATGATGATACCCTTAGTCCTCCTCTTCACTATCACTGCCGTAAGCTACCAGCGGCCCCGATGCCGCTGCCTTGGCTTTAGGTGCTGTCGACACTTTGGCTGTCTTCAACGCTGCTAACGTGCTGCTCGAGAAGATGCCCCCATCCTGCGCCGGTTCCTGCCGCCCTAGTGCTTCCCTTAGTGCGGCGGTGCTCTCCTCTCCGGGCGTCTCTCCGTTTTCAATCATCAGCCGCTGTTCGTGCTCTAGCTCGTGGCCTCTCCTGCCAACCGGGTTTACCGCTTGTGCACCACGAGCGAAGTAGATATCATCCGGGGCCTCGTACCCTTCCAAGCCGAACCCACTCTCGATCTTCCGTCGTTTCCTCGCCTCGGGATTGCGGCCTTCGATTTCGGCCACGAACTCCTCCGGGAGAGCCCTCCTGATGGCCTCGGCAGCCTGCTCCTCAATTCGCCTCGCCTCTCTTGCCTGAGCCATCGGGTTCGGGTCCGCTGTCGCCCACCGCACGTTGAGGATCTCGTTGTGGTCTAGCGACTGGTGCGCCATCGCCTCCTTGGCGAACTGCGCGTTGGCCTCGTTCGAATACGTGATGAATGCGACGCCGCGGGTGTTGAGCACGCGTATGCGCTCCACCTGGCCCCATTCTGCGAAGTGGCGTGCCACGATCTCCTCGATGTCGTCTGTGACGTGTATCCGGCCGACATAGATGGTGCGGTTCTGTCTCAGAAAGCTACCCACGCCGCCCATATCGTCGCGGTAATCGGAAAACTTGTCGCGTCCGAAGCAATCGACGTTCGGGTTGAATATGTCGTGGATGTTTGGTAGCCGGTGCAGGTACTCGCAGTCTTGGCCCTTGGGGCAGACGCCTCGCGCAAAAAAGAGGCAGAAGTACGACCCCGTCACCTTGTCCGCCCGCGTGTATCCGCTGTCTTTGGCGATGTTGCATCGTCCCTTCGCTGCGGTCTTGGAGAGATACTTGTCTTCACGGTCGCCACCGGACCATTTGTTGTACCTGGATTCATCGTGACGTGTTAGCACCACGATGGGCTTCAAGATGTGCTTCAACTCGCGTGATACACTTACCAAATGTTGAAGATAGTACCGGTCTGGGGAGGTGGCTCAGATGTGATGAATGAAGGATCAACTTGTGGTCGCGCCGGTCGCTTCTTACGGATTATCTTCTTTACTTTCTTTGGTGCCGGTGCGGCTACTTCTGTGGATTGCGCCGGGGCGAGCTCTCTTTCTTCAGACATTTCTGGTTCTGGTTTTGTATCGTTGCTGTTGTTGTATGGAGAGTTGATGTTCGGCTGAGTATTTTGAGGCGAGGCTGAAGTTGGCTGAGTTCATGTAATGTACCTACCTGGTAGCTTGGAATTTTTGAATTCATTAGTAAGGTATACCTTTTAATGCCATAATCCCCTGATATATGGATATTATAGACGTTGTATCAATATATGCATCTATCGATCATGGTCCCATTCAGCACCTAAACTAAGCCAATCTCCACACGAGTTACCGGAACTTTTTCCCCAGCTTCCTTCACTCCTGTCCCCTAGCGGCGGCTCGCTGCAGCGCTGAGAACCCCTTGCTTGAATGGACTTAGGTAGTACTTACCTAGACCAAACCCCAGCTGTACCCCGCTGAAGCTCCAACCCTTACCTCGGCCTAGTTCGCAAGACACCGATTCCATCTCAACCTCGGGTCCTATTTCCGTCCTGGTAGTATATCTTATGTTATTTCCAATTCCTACTAACCTTAGAACCACTTTCAATTGAACTACCCACTAGTACTGTTTAAACTGAGCTGTTAGCACATCGGGCGCCCTACATCAGTTACATAAGTTAGTGCCTACAATATACTCTATCTACCACCAACATTCATACTTAGCCTTCGTGTTATAATTGATTTCGAGACTCGAATAGTATACCTACCTGCTTAGCCACCATGTCTTCCCAGATTCCAGATATCGTCCGTCGCCCATTCCCAAAGCGTTTCGTACACCGCTATAGTCGCTAACACTCTCCTAGGTTTCGAATCGCGTTAGCGAAAAGGCGAGAAGGACCTTAGACTTGGTTGCCAAATTCGTCGAGGAGGAATGCATACCGTGAGCTCCCTCTAGTCTACCAACACCAGCCACTAGCATCTAACGCGTTTCGCCTTCAGAGCAGACCCCGTCCTCGAAGCGCAGATCGGCGAGGGTGAATCACGATGGGACCACCACCCAGCTATCATGGAAGACCTCAAGGCGAAGGCGAAGAAGCTTGGTCTGTGGAATATGTTCCTCCCGAAGGGCCACTATAAGGAATCACCGGGCTACACGAATGTGGAATACGGCCTGATGGCGGAATGGATGGGGAAGTCGAGAACAGCGTCCGAGGCTATGAACTGTGCCGCCCCCGATACTGGTAATATGGAAGTATTGGCCAAGTACGGAAACGAAGAGCAAAAGGCACAATGGCTTAAGCCATTAATGGCCGGCGAGATCAGATCAGCGTTCCTCATGACCGAACCCGAAGTTGCGTCTTCAGATGCCAGAAACATCCAGCTACACATGAGGAGGGAAGGGAATGAATACGTGCTTAATGGATCGGTTAGTCCCCCCTCCCCACCCAGGGGGTCACAACAAAGGAGGAATGCCGCGGACCAGGCTAACGAGCTATAGAAATGGTGGTCAAGTGGTGCTGGTGATCCACGATGTAAGATTTATGTTGTCATGGGCAAGACAGATCCCAACGAGAAGGATCCGTACAAGCAGCAATCCGTGATTCTCGTACCGGCAGGCACCAAGGGCATCACGATCCACCGAATGTTGAACGTGTATGGCTACGACGATGCTCCTCACGGGCACGGACACATCTCCTTCGACAACGTCCGTGTCCCCGCGAGTAACATGGTACTCGGTGAGGGCCGAGGCTTTGAGATCATCCAAGGGCGGCTCGGTCCCGGTCGCATTCATCACGCTATGCGGAGCATTGGCGCCGCGGAGAGGGCTCTCGAGTGGATGCTCATGCGCATCAACGACCCCAAAAAGACGCCCTTCGGGAAGAAGCTAAAGGAGCATGGCGTGATCCTCGAGTGGGTTGCCAAGTCGAGAATTGAGATCGATGCAGCACGCCTGATCGTTCTGAATGCCGCCGCGAAGATGGACGATCTCGGCCCGAAGGCCTCTCTAAAGGAGATCGCCCAGGCGAAAGTGCTCGTACCTCAGACTGCCCTGACGGTTATCGACCGCGCCGTCCAGGCCTTCGGGGGTGCCGGAGTCAGCCAGGACACTCCCCTCGCGAACATGTGGGCGCAGATCCGTACACTACGGCTGGCGGACGGCCCCGACGAGGTGCATCTCCAGCAGATGGGTCGAAACGAGAACCGGAGAGGTGACCAAGTGACGCAGAAGATCCAGGCGCAGAGGCAGAAGACGGAGCAGTTGCTGACGCAGCACAACGTGAAGCGCTTCCAGCCTGGGACGAATATCAAGCCTAAACTCTGAAGGATATGTCATGTCTATCTGATTGAAGCGCTATCTACTTACCAGTATTGTACGATGATCTATACTCAAAAGGGTTACCAGCGGCACGGGTATATCAAATTGCAAGCAAATATTTACTTGCGTGGCCAACTTTATAACCCTATATTTCGTGAAGTACGTTTTCAACTGTGATAGCAATGTGTCTGGTAGGAAAAAAATGACCAGGCCAAGGTACATTTGTTGATTAGTGATTAGTAGATACACACAATACCTGTTGTGAGAGAGAGAAAGGATTGATGCCAAACACTAGAGGCACCCCTACCTTGGGTACAACGTATGCCCCCTCCGGTGAAATACATAGTAGATAGGGTTTAATCTAAGGTTCTGCGTGAGATGCCCGTTTGGCGACAACCAATGCATTCAAGATAAGCTTTCCGCAATGAAACAACATAAACTCCCTGCTGTCGGTCGTCTAGCGTTGCACTTCGTGTGAGAATGGGCTAGGTAGCACAACTCCAGCTACTTAGCTTACCTATACCCAGGGTTCGGAATTTAGTTAGTTAATCTAGTCCAGTGGTGGAATAATATTAACTAAGGCTACCCTGGAATAAAATTAACTAACTAAAAAAAAACCTCGGACTAGAATAACTAAACTAAGGAATAACTAAACTAACTAAGGATTAACTAAAAATATTACGTAATCATTATAAAATTAATAAAATTAATATAAAAATTTTATAATTAATTTAATTAATTAAAATAAAAATTTAAAAAATAATTAAAAATAAAACTTTATTAAAATAAAATTTAAAAATTTAATTAAAGCTTAAAGTTTTTTTAAAAAATAAAAAATAAAAATAAAATAAATAAATAAATATTTTATTTATTTTATTTATTTATTACTAATTTATTTTTTAAAATTTTTTTTATATTTTTATTAATTTTATTTAAATTTAATTTAATTTACATTATATTTTATTTATTTATTTATATTACGATCTTATAATAAATTTAAAGTATAAAAGCTTAAGTAATCTTTATATTATATATAAAAAAAAATTACGTAAAGAAAAAAAAAAAAGTTTTTTACACGCTACAGTAAATGTTAAAAAATATAAGTACTTTAATTTTTTAATAAACAAATAAATAATTATTGTGTAAAATATATAAATATATCTTATTAACTAATACTAAGTAGTAAAGTTAGTAAATAAAACTATAATAACTTCTTTTTAAAAAAAAAACTTATCTTAAGTTTTTTAAAAAAAAAAAAAAAATTTTCAGTTTTAAAAGCCTTATATAAAATCAAATTTAAAGTTTTTAAATAAACAAACTATACTTATAAACGCTTTTTAAGTAAAAAAAAAATACTTTTAATTTTACATTTAATTTAACGCTATAAAAGCTTTTAATTTTTACAACACGTTAACTAATTACATTATATACTTGCTTAACTATTTTTTTTAACTTATTTTATATACCTTTTAGCGCTTTTATCGTGCACATAAAGCGCTAACTTTTATAAGTTTATTATTATTTAAATATAATTTATTAAAGTAATCTTCTTTTATAACTTTTAACCATTATTTTAACCTTATTAAAAAACTTAATTTATTTAAATTTTCAATATAATATTATTATAACTTTATTATAGCATTTTTAAAGTTACTAGCAAAATATTAAATATTATTTATATTTTAATTTTTTTATTAAACTTAATATTATAGTTTATAATAATAAACTTTTAAAAAAAAACTTTATTTACTTTTTATTTTTCTTTTTTAAAGTTAAAATTAACAATTTCTTTTTTAAAGTTTTTTAAAGCTTGCTTTAAAGTTAAATTATTTAAGTATTTTTACAATTAATTAGCGTAAAATTATTAGCATTTTTTTATTAGTTAAAAAACCTTAATTTAAATATATTAAAATTAC